>CH002143.1:607061-620889 GCA_000149265.1 Ciona savignyi | reverse complement strand
TTTTTACCTATTTTCCCAATTTTCCAAAGGATCTACAATAATTAGTTTTTATTATATACATGCTTAAATTGTAACTTCGGGATGATAACAAATTCCATAAACAAAACAAAAACCGGCACTAACGGCGGAAAAGGAATTGTTGTGTCCATTATTTTGGTAGACATTTACAAATCGCACACTTTAATATTTATTTAATTTTCCAGTAAACATAGTAAAAATTAAAATAGGGAGTCCGTTTTAAAGGTTAAACAATTTAATGTTTTTACAAAACATAACTATTTTATAATATATAAAATGAAATAAATCATTTAACTGGTCATGGGTACGGTATACAAAGTTACATTTCGCAGCAAAATACGAAACAAGGTTTTTTCCATTGACCACCCGGCGAAAAGCCTATGACGTCATTTGCAACTTGCCCTTTAGCGCAGAGGCCGAAAAAACTTTATTCTACTTTTAAATAGCTCGCTATTAGCGATAGTGGTCCGCAAACCGACAAAAGGGTGTTGTCGAAACCAGTCGCTAAGTTGTCAGTTAGTATAACGGAAAAACGTTACTGTCCGCCCGACTAGCTGATGGATTAGTGCGTCGCCTTTCATCCGAAGGGTTACAGATTCAAAACTGGTCCTTTACTACTTGGTTGTGTCCTCGGGGCAAGGAAAATTTAACGGGGACATTGGCTTAATCCGGTTAACGGGTTCTTTAAATTAAAGAAAAATCTCCATCATACACAACACAACTACGAAAGCACGGACGAATCGACAGTGGTGCGAGGTGTTAACGCTTCTTGCGTTTTCCACTCACGAGGATAAGCATTCTTATTCTATCGCGTTTATAAATCCAACTGTTCGTTTTCATAAACTGCAAGCACAATTGGCTGACACCCTATACAGGTTGTGTGACACCCTATGTAGCAGCTACAAGTCCATATTCAAAAGATTTGATAACGGTGATTGTATATTAAGACTTAATCACTCTTGCTTCGCGATTTCGAAAAGGGGCCGGATGAAATAAAAAATATTAAAAACTGGTAGACTAGCTGCCCCTGATTGATGTTTGCTAATTGTTGCCAATAGGCAGAACGGGGCGCTATAATAGAATTTGCATGAATATTTATACAAGAGTGTTTGTATAGTACATTCGTGTGGCCGATTGGTTAACGCGACCGATACATATACCGACTCTTATACAAAAAACGGTCCTAGTGGCGAGCCCATCATGAGTTCGAAACTTTGCTCGGTACAAAAAAAAGAGTGTTTGTATAACTGCGTACGGTTGTGTGGCGAAATGGCGAGTAACGAACACATCATGGCTTCAAAACTTGGTTCAGTTAAAAAAAACTTAAAGAAAGAGTTTTTGCTGCTCACGAAACAAGTTCGTTTTCGTGTTTTCTACCTCTATTCAAATTTACTATTCGTGTCGTAACAATACCATATGTAAAAAAAAACTCAAAGCAAACTGCTATCCTAGGTTTAAAAAATGTGATGTTACCTATTCAGCTGTGTTGCTGCCACATTTATATGACTCTCACGTGCGATAATTGTGGGTCCAACCGAGAAAAATCAACTTTTGACTTTAAAGATATGTGATTTTCTTTCTTTTGTTTGCACTTTCCCATCTACCCTTTGATCTAATTATGATTACGCTATTGTGACATTTTTTTAACGTTCTGCTATATATTCAAGCATTCGTGTATTATACCGCTGCATAATTTCATTGAGCGCTAGTATTCTCACATATTAACCTTATCTATATGCAATGCAACGTAGAAATCTTGATAAATGGCCCGGGATATAATAATATGGAAGATATCTTACGGAGGTTAAAGTTTATTTATGTTATGGGTCCAAATTCTAAGGGGGATTTTTATAAAATAAGTGTTTAGCTGGACTACTTTTTCTACAGCAAAGGAAATTAACCTCCCCTTAACATGTATATATTCATAACCAATTATTGATAATATTTAATAGAGTGTTTTCTTGTTTCTTACCTACTGAGTTAACCCGCGAATGATTCGTCAACAATGCCTTTCGGATAGAGGATATTTATGTGTTGTTTTAACAGTAACCAGGTTCGAGTCTATTAATTACGGACTCGTCACCTATATAGAACCTTTTAAAGTAGAAATTGGTGACGTTAACCATTCGCCCGCACAACTGTTATCGGATATTTTTCGAAGAAAGTTTCGAACCTTTGATGGTCTTGTCACCAACACCATTTTTTGTATAAAGTTGTTAACCATTCGGTCACTTAATCGTTCTGGGATTTTTATGTGTATCCCTGTCAATAGGAAAACGTAAGTGGTGTCATCACATGGGATTTATTTTTTAATCGAGCCAAGTTTTGATCCCATGATAAGCTCGTCACTAGGACCGTTTTTTTGTGTAAAAGAGTCGGTATATGTATCGGTCGCTTTAACCATTTAGCCACACGACCGTACCGGTGTCATCACATGGGAAATCTGATGATTTCGCAAATGCGTAGCAGAGTGTCATCACACGGGAAATCGTCAGCTCACCTCGGATATGCGTAAGGGAGCGTTTTCACACGAGTAATCGCCAATTACCTTTCGCCAATTGTCGGGTCTATATAATTCCGTATACAAATCGGTTGCGTTCACTTGGCAATAAAATCGTTTCATTTAATAAATTATTTTACCATACTCTAGCTGAGATAGGGTCTTTCCTTAGACCGTGTTTTTGTATAAAACTCTGTTAACCATTTAGCCTTTTTTATCAGACTTTGTTTTGAACCTTGATGAGCCCGTTGCTAAAGGCCGATTTTTGTATATAATTTTGTATATGCATCGGTCGCATAAATCATTTAGCCTTTACAGACTGGGTACATTAGTCGGCCCACATTCCACAGCAAGTAAAAAGTGTTCAACTTAACCAGCCGCTAGCTGTCGGTTGTGGTTTTGTGCAATCACTTTGACCTGAACCCTTGAACGGATATGTTTGCCGTGAAGCGACCTCCTGTCATCCACTTTACATAATATGTGACGTCATTACGCATTGCCTTTTTTATCTTCTTTTTGTGCCCGGTCGCTTTAGCTTTGCGCAACGATTTCTTTTTTATTGTATAACTGCAAATAAAGAAGCTGTCACTTCACTGGTGACCGCAACATTTAAAAACGAATTTTGGAAGTTTACTTAATAGAAAATGTTCGAGAAAAAAGACACGCAAAACTCCGTAGCGGTAAAACTGGCCACGTTTTGGACAACGCAGCCAAGAGTGTGGTTCCAACAAGCTGAAGTACAGTTCGCTCTTAGAAAGGTTATAGCAGACCAAACTAAGTACTTTTACAGCAAATTGACCTGCTTGAGAACCCTCCACACGAAAACAAGTATGCGTCAATTAAGGATCGTCTGCTTTCTTCGTTCAGTCTAACAAGATCGCAAAGAGCGAAGCGCTTGCTACACATGCCACCTTTAGGAGACAGAATGCCATCAGCCCTATAATGGACGAAATGCTGGCACTTTTGGGAAACGAAGAAAAGTGTTTTCTGTTTCGTGAGTTGTTCCTGGAGCGACTACCCGCACACATACTCACGGGATTCGCAACACAAGAAGTCGACGATTACCGGATTTTAGCTATGCAAGCTGATGCAATGTTGTTGGCGGGGCGAGAAGACACAGATTACACGGTTTTCAAAATATTCAGACGAAAACTCCGTAGTCATTCAACGCGTAAAGTCGATGACGTCGACCTGGTTTGCTTTTATCGCCGAAATTTTGGAAACAAAGCCTTACAATGTCGTCCACCATGCTCATTCCAGGGAAACGAGGAAGCCGGCCGTCGGTAGCTACAGCGACGGTCGGCAGAATTGGCAGTCTTTTCTCGGCGTGGGACCGCTCATTTGGTCTCCATTTCCTAGTCGACACGGCTGCCGAGATTAGTGTATTGCCACTAACATAACTTGAACGCCGTACCAATTAGCCTGGACCAGACCTCATCGCGGCTAACGGGAGTAAAATTCGAACGTACGGCTCTCATTTGATTTTAATGGGTTTTCCATCTGCTAAATTTAAATGGAAATTTGTTCTGACAGAAGTCACTACGTCACTACTGCTGGGAGCGGATTTCTTACGAGGGCACGGCTTATTGGTTAACCTCGGGTGCTGTAGCGATCTTCCGTCATCCATTTTACATAATGTGTGACGTCATTACGCATTGCCTTTTTTATCTTCTTTTTGTGCCCGTCGCTTTGGGTTTGTGAAACGAGTTCCTTTTTATTGCGTTACTGCAAATAAAAAAGCTGCCGCTTCAGCCGAATGATTAACGCGACCGATTCATATTTAAAAGCGGTATTATTAACGAGCCCATTATGGGTTTAAAACTGAGCACCGTAAAATAAATAAAATGGCCTAAAACGACACGGTCATGTGGCCGAATGGTTAAATCAACAGATACACTTGCCGAATTTTATACTAAAACAGACTTGGTAAAGAGAATATATTTGTAACTTACCTTGGGCAAAATGATAGCCTCACTCACTGAATGAATAAATGGTACTATTTGGTATTAAACGACAAGTACATATGTGTTACAGAATACATATATGTTAAAAACTATTATTCCTACTGAAAAGCAATCCTTGCCAAATGAATGCAGGGCGTAAATCGTGCAAACCTACCGATTTTATACAACCTGGTCCAGTTACCAGTCCAATCTGTTCGGACAGTATTTTGTTCCGACATTAACAAAATTGGTTCATGTAGAGTTGTAGACAATATAAAGTGCTGAATTTAGATTCATCACACACAAATTGCATACAATCAAGCATAAAATGTAGCCTACCTAATTGTACAAAAAGGTTTGCCATCGAACTAGTAGGCCTACCATGGTACATGGGGCGTTTGAAGGACAAGGTATGCTGCGTTCTGAGACTTTCTACCGTTATGCTTGACAACTTTTGGACCGAGAACCAATTGGCGACTACTTTTGTTGGTGGGCGGTCACGTTGGTCGTAAAAACGTGACTTCCTGCACGTGACCTGAAAACGCACGTAGGCAAGCTCATAGTACATGTCAGATTATGCGTTTACCCTTGTCGGCTGCAATTGACGTTTTCTTGACTGTGGTACAACAAATTTAACCAAAATGAAACGTGATTCATATATTTTACATACGCAAGATACGATTGTGGCTAAATATTTATACACACGCACCAAATAAGATTAGAGTGCAGCTTTACAAGAACAAGCTGCATCTATTATTAAAACAGTTGCATAACGCTTGCAAGGATCTGAAATAATAATCAATAACAAGGACTACCAACGAATCGCAGTGGCGTAATCCGAAGATTAATGGTGGTCATGTAAAATCTGTTCCCAGAGAGACATCTTCTTTAAAACGCCGTTCAAGTACTCGGTGACAATGCAATAAAACGTACTCCTTGCCACACAAATTACGAGCGTACCTCTAATACTACAGGATCGCTTACTATACTTCGTAATTACAAAAGCCATGATATTAATGTTGGGGTTAAAGTTAGTTCTCGTGCTTGAGATTAGTGTTTGGGACAGGGTTAAATGTACTTTCCATCTCAATGCAAGTCTATTGGGTATTATGACGAAATTCCAAAAGAATAAAACGTTAAAATTCGAATCCACAAGTTCCAAGTTTTTGTTTATTTCGAGATAGACTTGACATTTAAAATACAAATAACCACACATCCCGCAGGGCGTTAGCACTGTCCACAAGCAAACAGTAACAGATAGTATATACAGTATATTACTATGGCGCTGGTAGGATGCTTCCGGCTGCGGAATATAGAGCGGCCGCTCGCCGACAGAACACAGGCAAAATAACGACACATAAATATATAGCGGGCCAATCTCATAATGTGGGACGAAACCAAACTCCCCGCTCTTGTGTAAGGCGACACTGCTGAGTTGCGGGTGATCCTGGGTATCTCGGGTATCAGCTTCCAGGATGTGATCCTGTATATCGGGTTTCAGCCAGTTCAGCGTCGGCCGGTTGTTTCAAAAAAAGTGTGACAAAGAAAATAGAGAACATATAAGCGTGTTATTAGTGGCGGTATCCCGGGTAATTTTTTTACACATGATAATAATCGACGTTACGAGAGTGGCTTATTGCACTTGCCACATTTTCTCGACCGTTGCCGACATTTCGGCCTTTTACTGCAGCTTTCGGCGCACAACGGACCGGCACGCGCATTACGGACCGATACGCGCATTGCGGACCGACATTACTTTAACGAGAATAACTTCATGGGATTTCATCAAAATAGAAAGAAATATTGAATAAAAGCTAGAAATAAAGAATTTTCTAATATTGATTTTTGGAGACGACATATAGCTAACATGATACAACAATATTGGTTTGCTTTAATATTGGGTGTCTTTGTTGTTCTTCTGAAAATGCAAGGATAAATGTATCCATGTATCCTTAAATAGATGAACAACACAGAAACACAAGAAACAGGCGCCCGTTTTCAGGGCACAACATGGCCCGAGAGAGAGTCCAGCAAGCCGACCATGCAAGAACTAGTTCCAAACTTTCAGGAATGAATCCCACGATCCGGTAGCGACGGCCATTCCATCCACCGTGATTCCCAAACAACTAACTCGGTTATCGTGACCAGCTAGCACACCTGCAAACAATAGACGCGTCAACGGCTTCCTACGTAATTTCTCGTACTTTCACAACAAACAAAACGCGTCATACTGTAGTAGCGTACCTGCTCTGTCGCCTTTCATGGCGTCCCATATGTTGCAATTGAAATCGTCATAGCCAGCAAAGAAAAGCCTTCCGCTCTTGCTGAAAGCGACGCTGGTGATTCCGCACGCGATGTTGTCGTTGCTATATATCATCAACTCCTGGTCAGATCGGATGTCAAATAAGCGACATGTTGCATCGTCAGATCCAGTCCCGAATGCCATGTTGTTGGGAAACATCTGTATAACGTTGTAAAGTTAGTTCGATGTACCACTTATTCATGCAATACTTAACAATCTAATTGTAGTTTTGTTAGTCGACCTATTGGTAAGAGTGCTGGAAGTCTTACTGCAGCACTTAGTCGATTATTGGGTTATACTTAAAACTGAACTTTGGTTATAATCATATACAATACACTGCAATAGCTGCGGTAATCTGACGGTGGGCACAAGGTGATCTGACGATTGCCTGTGTGTTAACCCCCTTGGTTTTCCCATTCACGTGGATAAACATGAATATTCTATTCTATCCTAAGCTCTAGACACTTTGGGTTATACTGGCTAGATGATAGCTTGTGCAAAATTTCCATACTGTGTAACCCCATTTACAGGATAAAATAGAAATTAACGATCTTATATAAAAACTTACGGAAACTGCGTTGATATCAGACTCGTGGCCGCTAAAGGTTTGTCGACACATCCCGTCACGCAAATCCCACAACTTTGCGGTTGCGTCGCACGCTCCCGAGATGAATGTATTTTTATCCTCGGTGACGGAGAGCGACATGACGTCTCCTGTGTGGCCCGTGAAAGCTGTCGTTTGCATACCAGTCTCAATGTCCCATAATGCGCTGAAACATAACGTTTGTGATTACCAATTTTCTGCAGCATGGGCCAACTCAGGGGACATGGTGGATTTGAACTTACCAAGTCATATCGCCGGAACTCGTTACAATCCGAGCGTCATCCAAGAATCGGCAGCAAGATAAATATCCTGAGGTGGAACAACAGTGTTTACGTTACTATAGCTTAAAACAATTTTATAATAAAGAAATAGTATTCTCGTTTATCTAGAAGATGGCAGGTCAGATTACTTCGTAGCCAACCTAAGTTTTTGCATTGTGTTGAATAAAATTATCGCTTCTGCTTTTGTTTAAATGTATTAATTCATTGGTTTCAGACAACGACCTTTTAGTTTGCACCAGCACACAACAAGGTGGTAGCTGATTTTGACTAACTTGTAGTCGTTTTTAACAAGATGGTGGATGGTTTTGACTAGATGGTGGCCAGTTTCGATCCCAACAACATGTGCGGTCGTGCTACCACACAAGCTAAGTGTAGTTGTGATTAAACTACATACCTGTATGTCCGTTTAATTCTCTGGAGACACGAACATTTCCTTCCCGCGTTTTGAGGTTATATACTGAACAAATATTATCAAGCCCACCGCAAGCCACGAAGCTGCCGGATGGGGCGTACGCGCACGTCATGACCCAACTAGAACGTAGAGGTATCGCATGAACCTGTAAACCCATGCAACACAGCGTTAGATTTTCCTTTTACCTAAGAAGAAATATAAACTTACCTTGTTCGTGGTGTATGAATCCCATAGGATAAGCTTTCCGTCTTGAGAAGCACTGACAACGTGCCTGTGGAAAAGCAACATGATATTGAAATCTCACTGCTTTATTTTATGAAGTTTGCACCTTACATCAAAAACTACACTCATCGCTAATGCATGTAATGCAAGTTGCCTAACAAAGACTTAAAATGTATACATCTATTGTTTGTTTATTTTTGTTTAGCTTATTGTTTATTTTAAACAGAACTTTATATGCTCCGCATAAACTGTAATACACATGAAATGCATTCGTATCTGTACGTGTAAAGCTAGAGGTGCAATCTACAACCTTGCCTTCAATTGTACACCTCTAGCACCTCTATGTAAACTACTGTTATGATTCACATTTTGAATGGTTAACACTAAAATACAAAATTTAACAAGACAAGCTCATATTGAAATACGAAAATCTAACATAATATCCTATTGAACATCCCTATTTTACCGAAAAAACAGCTTTTCTATCCGACAAAGCAACAAGTTTGCAACAAAGCAACATTTAATACGAAACAATCTTACCTGGAATCCGTACCCCAATGCATGGCATAAATTTTTGCTAGATGTCCACGCAGTGTTCGTCTGGTTCTCATTTGAACTCGGCCGATTGCATCGACTCCCGCCGCAACCTGAAAACATCATCAACATCATCATAACAATTTTTATTTTTTGTTTCTTTCGCTGCTGCGGATACCACCAACATTTTGAAAACATATGTCATATGTGTAGAAGTTGCAAGATTCATAAGACGTTCATTATAATAAAAACACAATTAAATGAGGATTCTTTAAAGGCAAGCACAGGTATTATCTTTTTCTTTTTATAAGCGAGTTTTTTAAAAAATAAGGTATATGTAGTTTTTAAAAATAAGGCATATGCAACCTTTTTCTCTAAAAATTAGAAGTATATGCAACTTCTAGAATTTAAATTTCTCAACATGCTTCGTATTGAGTAAAAATATGGGGTAATAAATATACATTATTTTATACATGCCACGCCCCATTTTAATGCAAGAGTGACATGCCACGAACTGCCAAACCGACCAGTGTTTGTTAACGTCGTCTGTGCATTAAAACACGGAAAATTCTAAACGAAATGAATTGCATGTCATGCTCTCCACATGATCTATTTCAGTCCTTGAATCTAATTCATGACCTCAAAAGCACAAAATATTGATCTTTTCAGTGGGAGCAATATGCAGACACTTCTTGCATGGTATTAAATTGCACAGGAATAAATTAGGTTTTATCTTTAATTTTTGGCTGGTAGTGTGATTGTTGTGTCTTATACATACGATTTTACGAGGGTTAAAATAAATCTAAATATGCGTCAAACAACTTTACACAAGGCAACAATACGGCGTCACCAATTTTACAGTGAAGATAAATAAGTTGTGTTAAAGAACACAGAAATACAAAACTAACAAGAATTTGCAACACCTACCTCTGACAGCGAGGAATCTTTTAATGCTAATCTCTTATCCTGGAAAGTAATGAAAATGTAAGAGACGGTTGTATATCTATGTGGAGAATTGAAACTGCCAAAAGAATATTAACAAGCCATTCAATTAACAGCCTTAAGACTTTCAGTTGCTTTAAACAATTCTGAAAGACCAGAAATCGCGATGCATAAAGCACAATAACTCCTTTAAAATTTAAATAACAAAAGTACGACCTAAAGTTACAGAAAGCCGATGTTAAATGTATTTATGTTATGTGAGTCTACAAAACTAAATGTCGAGCAACTATGTCTCAAATACATTGAAAACAAGGTTAAACTTTGACCAAATCCATAAATATCACAGCTTTACTTAAATAGTGCTGGTTATTATTAGATTAATTGAATTCTTACCCGGATTTCTTTTTTAATATTTTCGGCTTCATTTCTCAATTCTTCAACATGCTGTTGAGAATTAGTTTGATTCGACATACCGGTCACTTCTAGTCTTTAGATTGTTCTTTGTGTTGTTCCAAGTTTAAATTACAATTTCCGCCGTGTTCAATGCATACAAATCATAGAGCTTAATTACTAAGGCAACAACTCGAAATTTCTTTTGCGCTGCAAACTATGATAATAAATAAAACTAACAGCTCTGAAAAATAAAACAAGCATTATAATCTAGACGTTGCGCTGTTGTTTGCGTAATTGAAGGAACGATTTTTGTTGCGCGATGGATCGCAAATGCGATTTTACGTTTTTAATTTCGAATCCTAACTATTATTATTAAATTTCTTGTAAAGATTTGAATCCCTAGAGAAATCCCTTCTATATTGTGCATTCATAGATGAATCATTTTGGTTACTTATACAATTACCTTAATTATTTAGTTGTTCATTGAGTTTACAGTTAACTGATTCACCTTTATCCTATATTTCTGAGTAAACCATAATATATTAATGTGACAGTCTATGGAGAAAATCTTGTGGAATGTACCATGACCTTGTACTTTCTACAAATGTGAAAGCTGTGGCTTGAATGGCTGCTGCACTATTGTACTGTAGTTGCCTCTATTTACCTGTAATGTTTTTGTCAGATAACATGGTTGGTATTAACCTCGTTCGTTCGTAGGAGAACAGAATTGTAAGAAACGGCTTTAAGCCTACATAGTTAACTTTTCCTTTGTGTCTTTTATGCTGGTACCTTTACTTTCACACTTACTTTCATACTAATGTAAACAAAGTAACTCTATTGTTTTACCGTATGTGGTTTACACTGGTATTACTTACCTTGGCTACAGTTGTTACAGACTTGAATATTGAATTAAGCGAAAATTTGGTCATTTATTTAAGATTTGGTCGAACTGTGCACAAAAAATGCATGTTGGAATTTTATTTTGATTTCATCTAGTCACTTTTTATTAATATCAACTTGAAGCAGCAGCTTCTTTTTTTTACAGTAACACACAATGGAAAAGAAACTTGTTACACAAACCAAAAGCGATGGGCACAAAAAATGCATAAAAAAGGCAATGCGTAATGACATCACACATCATGTAAAATGGATGACGGGAGGTTGCTACATTAATTGTGTGGGAGAGAAAAACACTCCCACTAAAATTGTCAAAACAATTATAAAGTTCTACAATATCAATGTTAGTTACAGTACCGGATATCTTTTGGGTACGATATCAAAATTGAATATTTGTTTAACTTTTATGGACACTTAACACATTCAGCAAAGTTTCAATCAACACTGACGACCCACTACATACCATTTACTAACAAAGCAAACAATGTCAATTATTATTCTTCAATCACAAGAGATTTAAATTAAAATTTTCCTAAGAATCCAAAAATTCCTGCGATTAACTGCCTTTTTAGTCCTTTTATTGCACAGGATTTAAAAAAATTCCTTGTTAATGATGGGAACTGGGGGATTAACAAACCATTGCAGTCCAAAGCACACCAATCATGAACAGAGTTATTCAACAGCTCTTGCATTGGGAGTCTTTTTGTTATTTAGCAAATTTTTGCTGTGACCACGAAAATGGTTTGTTATTAGACCTATTCAAATATAACAATACATGTATCAGTGTCTTTGTAATACTAACACTGTTGGTAAACAATCGTCATTCATTTTCATAGTAACTAGCCTGTCAACTGTTGGCACTGTTTTAGCATAGAAATACCACTTTATTCGCTCTTATTAATTGTAATCGAGAGTGTTGTTAGATTGATGTTAGTCATCAAAAAGATATATGGTCCTATTCTTTATTAAAGTATTAGATACATTGGGTAAAGCAGAAATTCATACTGTTTTAATGTTTTTTTTGGAATGCCCTAATTTTTTACATACCTTATTTACATTTTAAGGTTTACCACTTTAAGGTTTACCAAAAACTATATTAAATGATGCTAAAAAAACAATAAAAAATATCTGTTATAAGTCGTCATTAGCAAGTACAATCAATGAAAAGTGTCACGCAATTTATGATGATTAATGTGAAGAATGTGTCTTACATTCAAAGCTAATTAAGCTACAATGGTAAAGGAAAAAGTAACATTCTTTTTCAACACTGCTTTCGGGTATATTACATTAAAAAATGGAGCTTTCTCTTACCCAAATTATTGATTTATTATCCCAGAATTCTGTCCCAGAATTGTAGGAATTACATTAAACAGTAAATTGGATTTGTCGGGATTTTTTGAAAACTTGTTTCTTTTTAACTTAAATATTTGGCAATTATCAGATTACAATCAGAAACACCATTTTTTGGGGAAATAAAAAAAAATATTTTTGGAATCTCTCAAATCTCCCAAAAATTGTGTTTTGGAAAAAACATCCATAGATGATCGAAAATAGATAAGTACAATAAAAGCCCTGTGTACAAGATAAGACTTTCTCTATTAAGAATTTTTTTTCAAATGATGCGAATTGTATGACATTGCTATACATAGCTCCTGTATATTTCAAAAATTTGAAGATTTTTTTATAAAGTACCATATATTTTACACACCATCAGGCTGTAAAAAGGCTCAAAAATAAAAGTATATTTCGGAGCTGTTCAAGATTCTACAAGTAATAATTCTTAATTCTAGAAGTGAAACTGATTCGGATAAGGATATTACTAGCTATCACAAAAATGAGTAAACAAATAAACCTGTTCGAGCAGTTTATTTCCCTGATTGACAAATAAATCCAAACCACCAAATGTAATTGTGAACCAAAAGCACGGTTAAACCACTAAATTGATGTTAGGATAACCCTAAATCTATCGAACGTCAAAAACCCAAAATTAGAAATCAAAACTTGAAGACTAAGTTTTCTACAAGCAAGCTGCATGTAAATTCAGTTAACTCAGAAGCAATCATAATTAAACCGCTAAATCCAGTTCAGAATGGTTGTTTTGTCCGAACTCTAAACTAGAAAAGAACACAAACCACATTTTTATCATCTAAACTTAAAAATTTAAATATAGGTGATCTTGAACCCAATCCAAATCCTTAGACCCAAGTCTTTGGTAATAAATATATAGCCATTATACCAACACAGCACGGTGCATGGAGTAAATATACACATAGCTACATTGATTCTGCCACTGACCAGAGAGTATTTAATGTTTAACTTTTTGTGCAAACATTATATCAACCAAACTATTTACGATAAATATGTAATGAATGCTAACATTTATCATGCAAATATTTATTTAAATACCGGTATATCAACAATTAAAAATAATAGTATATACTCAGTTCTCAATAAATATCACACATGAAAAGAACAGTAAATAATCGTTCGACTTTTATACCTACATGCTGACCAAAATGACCACCATTTCAGGCACACCCACCAAATTAAGTTGAGTAAAACACTTAAATACTGCCAATCGAAAAATTTCAAACATCAAATACATACTGTTAATATAAGGTTATGTTTATACAAACATTTAACAAACCATTCTATCTGAAGATAATGTAAATATATTTTATACTGACATAATTAAGTATCGTACAAATGTGATATTAGGCCCGTCCATTATATTTGATATTACATGGCCCCCCCCTGTCCCACCCCAAGCAAAAATAGGA
>CH002143.1:530139-549556 GCA_000149265.1 Ciona savignyi | reverse complement strand
ACATTTTTTTTGGGGGGGTTTAGCGGCCATGTCTAATTATACCGAAACTTGATAATTAATTTGATTTTAGACGTGTTCTAACGACTGTTGTTTTGCCGTTTTCCAAATTTTTATCAAATGTGGAAACGAAAAATAAACTAAAATAAGTGCTTGGCATGATAATAAACCAATAGAGGTTGTAACCAGTTGTTGGCACAGGCCATTCTCACCAATTCTTCCATATATGCGCCGCATTGTCATGCTATTGTGACATCATCGCCACTCATTATGATGTAACAGACCCCACTGGACCATGGGCCGTTTTGCAGCAACAAGTAAGTTTGCTTTTTTGGAGTTGCAAATTATATTTCCGATTGGTTATCTTGGTGGGTTAGTGCGTCATCTTTCAGCCATAGAATTGCAGGTTTGAAACTAGTCGCAAGCTAGTCAGTAGCATCTTTGGGCAAGGCACTTAAAGGACATTGCCTGAACCCAGTAAAATGATGGGTTCTACCAAATTAAAGAAAAGTCTAATCATACACAACACACTGCAATAGCTCTGGTAACCCGACAGTGGAGTGTGAGGTAATATGACGATTACCCGTGTGATAACTGCCCTTGCGTTTTTCCATTCACTGAGATAAACATGAATATCCTATCCTATTTAAAGTGTTGCTACTACAGGCGGACTTCCCACCATTTGAGATGTTCTGTGTTTGTACGTTGACACTTGTGTGCCACTGCGCCTTTATAGCAGTCAGCATAGCACGGAACATCTCGCACTGCAAATCGTAACAGCACAAAACAATATTGTTATAGAAGTTATATACCTTTTACTCCGTTCGGTACATTGTTTTACACATTTTTTGTTGTTTATGCACAACACAATTTTATTGTTTTACACAATCGAGTATATTGTAGCAAGTTCCTATTATTTTTATTTTATTGTGGTTGAACTGATTGATCAAGTACCAGTATGTATATTTTTATTATTTGCCGCTTTGTAGACATTATGCACTTTACATTATAGTACGTGCCTTATTTAAACCCTATTATTCGTATGCACTTTATTAAACTCTATGCGCTATTGCTTGTTTATAATACTAATCGCAATCTTTCTTCTATTGCAAGGCTTTCAATATTACAACACAGGGACATTGTTACACTGTATTTATTCTCATAACCTTAAAATACTTGTTAATAAAATGCTTACAATAAAACCATGTTATTGCGTTAAAATTGTCTTATCCTTTGATTTGCGCGCACGGTGCAAAAATAGGTAAAATTAAAAATATCCAGCTGATCTGAAACGATTATTATTTAATCTTTACGGATAGAATGATAAAAAAGTGGGAGTTGTAACAAAAGTGAGGCATCTGTCACATGACATCGACGAAGTAGTCGCATGGATGACCCATGGCTTGTTGGAAGGAGAGCTGACTTGAGCGTAGATGGCTCGGTGTACTGTTCATTGCGCTGGGACGCTGCAGCGTGTGGTGCTAAAAGGATAAGATTGTCATGTACGGAGATATACGGCGGTCATAGAAAAATATGCAATGCCAGAGAATAATATATTCATCTTAATAAATTGAACATTTAGAATGAGGGGGCTAATATATGAAACTACTGGTTTGGAATTTTTAATTTTTGTTTGATACAGTTTTAGAAAAAATATGCAATACGCAAGGCTAGATAATAAAATATTCTATTTAATCAATGAGACATTTCAAAAAACGGTGTGGCTAGTGTATGAAATAAACTACTGGTTTGAAATTTTTAATTTTTGTTTGATAGTTTTATTGAATAAAATACAAAAACCAATAATTTTGGGTTTAATATGCCGCTGTACGGCTGAAACGTTAAGCTCATCATCAGAACATAATTCATTGATATACTACAGTTTTAGACAAAATATGCAATGCCAGATAATAATATTTTCATTTCAATAAATGATTTGTTTTGAAAGATATTGTGGTTAATACATGAAACTACTGGTTTGGAATTTTTGTTTGTTTAAGAATTTCTTTGAATAAAATAAAACTGTTCATTTTTTGTTTAATACGACCTTATACGATAACCAGATTCGCTCTAAAAATCCAGTGTGACATCTTATAGCCCGTTGGCCTTTTGTATAAAAAAAATCAAATCAATTTGTTTACAGTGTGCCTTATTATCCGTAATTAAAGTATTCCATTTATAATTATTTGATTGATTAAAATAAGCACTTCCAATATCAACAATTCTCGATTTATATTTTTAACTTTGGAATCATCATTATTCAATTGAAGTTGATGACCCAAAACAGATTTCATTCTGATAATTATTTGTTTGTCATGCACCATAATTCCCATTGTCCTAGACACAACACCCTGACACAACTTGAAATATGCTTTGTCATGCTCGCTAGTTTAATGATTGACTGACAACAGATAAAACACAATCTGGTTCCTGATAAACGACAAGAAGTAAAATAAAATATCCCATGTTGCACCTTTAGTGCACGATTACTGGCGAATTAAACGAACATTGGTAAATCTGAAACCAGTCCAAGTGAAAATATCAGGTGCAGTTACAACTTCAGTGGCCAAGCATACGACAAGCAAGTCTCCATGATATTTTCACTTCATGGCGATTACTACCACTTGAGGGGATTCCCCACCATGCATCATGACATCATAACCAATTACTGTTAGTGACAAAGCGGCATGCCTTACCTCTGTCATGTTCCGCCTGGGTTCGCCTTAATAAGGAATAATCAACATTAACTGTTCCGTAAGCATTGAAACGGCCACGACACGCAACTACGTCAAAGTACCAACTTGTGAATGGGTGTCGGAGTTCCTGTCTCCATCCGATCGCCGTTTGGAACCCGAAGATTTCCCGCTTCGGTTACTGCATCTACTCTCGCTCTCCGTGCTGCTGTTTCCCGCTCCAAACGTGGCCAGATGGTGGCGGTATGAGGACGCCTCACTGGCCGCTCGGTGCATACTGTGCACGCTTACATCTGCACAGACGGTACACTGTAATAAAAGCATCAGCACACAGACATGGTTATACCATCCGGGTAGTTGCGATGGGGTGGTACTGATGAGTACGGGGGAATTGGTGGGGCGTATTCCGAATTCCCGTTCATCCCCGGGGGCCCCACACTCAGTTGACCGGGGTACGGCACGTGGTACGAGGGGTAACCGTGACCCGGTTGGCCCCCCCACCCACCTCCTAGTGGACCAAGTGCGTCGGAGTCTCGATCGCTGTTCGATTCCACCAACGACAAACTGCTCATGTCTGCAAATTAGTTGGGGTTGATGGAAATATTCGTTGGCGTAAAGCAGTGGTTCTTAATCTTTTCGACCCCGTGACGTACCCAAGTCCAATTATAAACACCTTGCATGGGAAGTCAAAACCATGTACTAAATACTCCAAACATTACAATAGAAAAGGACCAACTAGACACTAACCATTTAGTATTTATGATCTATGTACCTTCTGTCGTAAATTTACAAAATGCAAGTGTGGGTAACCCTTGGCGCACCATTTTAGAAATACTGGCGTAAAGAATAGGATATTCGTGTTTTATTCCTGTAAATGGGAAAACGCGGAGGGTGTAACACACAGGATTGCCTCTCGAATGAGTTACCGGAGCTATTGCAGTGTGATTGGGATGATCCTTTAATTTGGTAGAGCCCATTTTTTACTGGGTTCAAGCAATGTCTGCCAAATACCTTGCCCAAACCTGTAACCGACCAGTTAAAACGTTTAACCCTTTGACGAAAAAGCGACGCACCAACCCACCAAGCTAATGAGCCATCTCACCTCTTTCTAGTTGTCCTGTGTATTCCCCAAACACATAGTAACACTGTTCTGAGAACGTGATCTTGTTGACAGTGTGACGTATGTAGCCGGCTTTCAAGAGGCTCGATGCGTATTTGCGTGCGTCTCTTCTTTCAGCAAGTCCATGGACTTTCTGCTGCAGCCAGTCCACCAGGTCAGAGCCTACCAACCAATTACTGATATCAGGTCGACTACAGACGTGTTTTACAAGTACAGGTGTAAAAGTTCATCATAATATTAAGTATGCATGTTGATATAGTTAATTAGTTATAGTAGGTGTTAGGATAAGATAAGCAATTCATCCTTTTTTCCCTGTGAATTTAAAAAAATGGAAGAGGATTATCACACAAGTAACCATTAGATTACCTAGTACCCACTGTCAATAGAGCCAACATGATATAGATTATAGATCAGGGATTCTCAAACTTTTAAGCTCGTATACGCTTTAAAATTTTCTGTGACACTTTTTCACATTATAAATCTAAAATAAGTCTAAAAAAATAATAGATATAGTTTGTGTGTAACTGATGTACATTTTGCGACCCCTAAAATTCATTGCATGACTTCCAATTAGAAAAGCCCTAAAATAAATGATACAAGACCACCCATATAGCGGATACACCCACATTAGTACAGACACTAATCACTAGGCCAGTGGTTTTCAACCAGGGTTCCGCGGAACTTTAGGGTTCCACCAATACAGTCCAGGGGTTCCGCAACTTTTAATTTTGAATGAATAAACATTAAATTTAAATGCTTTTTTTACATAAGACAATCAAATTATTGCACAGGGGTTCCTCAAGTCAGTAGAATGTTTCTATGGGGTTCCAGTGCAGAAAAAAGGTTGAAAATCACTGCACAAGGCACAACAAACCAATAAAAGCATTTGGAATGGTAATCTTCAGCCACATTCGTGTCTTCACGTCAAGTCCACTTCCAGACATCTTCAGATGTTTCACGACCGTAGCCATGTCGCTGTGCGTTGATAGTACGACCTCATACCCTGCAATGTACTCTCTAATCAGTATGGTAACGCTTTTTAACTCTAATTTTGTTAGCTTTTTTAGTACAGTCCTTATGGTAACCTACTTTAACTCTAATTTTGTTAGCTTTTTTTACACTCATTATGGTAACCTATTTTAACTCTAATTTTAGTAGCCTTTTTTACACTCATTATGGTAACCCTTTTTAACTCTATTTTTGGTAGTATTTTTTAGTACAGTCCTTATGGTACCCTATTTTAACTCTAATTTTGGTAGCTTTTTTACAATCCTTATGGTAATCTTCTTTAACTATAATTTTAGTAGGCTTTTTTACACTCATTATGGTAACCCTTTTTAACTCTAATTTTGTTAGCTTTTTTAATACACTCATTATGGTAACCTACTTTAACTCTAATTTTAGTAGACTTTTTTTACAATCATTATGGTAATCTATTTTAACACTAATTTTGGTAGCCTTTTGTACACTCATTATGGTAACCCTTTTTAACTCTATTTTTGGTAGTATTTTTTAGTACAGTCCTTATGGTAACCTATTTTAACTCTAATTTTGTTAGCTTTTTTAGTTCAGTCCTTATGGTAACCCTTTTTAATCATTATAAATTCGTCAGATTAGTCTGGTTGTTTAGTTCATCGCCTTTCAGAGTTTTAGCCGAACAGTTGCAGGTACGAAACTGGCCGCTAGCTAGACAGCTTTTTCCTTGGCAAGGCACTTAACGAACATTGCCTAAACCCAGCGGGTTAATGGGTTCTACCAAATTAAAGGGAAGTGTGAATCATACACAACACACTACAATAGCAAAGGTAACCCGACAGTGTGCGCGAGATGTTAACCCCCTTGGTTTTCCCATTCTCGGGGATAAACAAGAGTATTATATCTTATAAAGGTACTATTTAATCATTATGGTAAAATCAAGTTTTTTAACAAAAACTAAATAAATAAATAAAATTGAGTATTATACCAACTTCCTGTGAGCTATATAAACAACTTACGGTCGGATTCTGGAAGAGAACTTGCAGAACTTGTTTCATGGTTCAAACTGTAAGGTGGGGAAGGTCCATGCATATCACCTGGCAATTGAAATCATTACCATCAAATAGGTATAAACCAAGACTTATTATAGGATGTTTAGTCTAAGAAAAAGAACCACTGATCTACAACACCTCAAAACGTTTTTTTGGCAAACACATAGTCCAGATTACTTTACAAATGATTCAAGCACTTTGGCAGATAAAAGTAAGTTGTTCTTAAACTTTATCAGTCGCGCCACCTCACCTAGCCTCAAAAATCAAATTCACGATAAATGGAACAATTATTTGCCGTTATCCGCTTAGTGCGAAGGATGAAACTGATTTTGGGTAATTAGTCGTTTAATTCAAGCCTCTGTGTAAAGACCAGGGGGTAATGAGATTAGACTGCAGTTTGAAGCTGTTTTTTTATAAATATATCACTGTTATGCATGCGCCCCCCTTGTTAAGTTTTCGTTTTTTCACCCCTCCAGTTTAAAAATCCATGCTGTAGATGGACGCATGCACAAAGTTGAAACTTAACCGCCCACCTTTGGCAGGAATGATATGGTTCGCCCAAACAGCTGGGTCTATCGGCCGTACAGGCTCATCCTTTGGCACGCTGAAGTAGCTGTCTGGGTTGGGATCCCAGCACTTTGCCACCGTCAGCGTTATCGGTCTGTTGGAAGCAAAAATGGTCATCAAGGATGCAGATGTTGATGATGTTAAACTGACAATGATGGGATATACAACGTGGAGAAGCCTTCGTACAATTACTCAGTGAAACGAAATAAGACATGAAAGAAAGAGAGTTTTTGCTAGATTGGTCAACAAAATGATGTTGAGCTGATTCTTAGCTCTATCTGTCTTGTTGAGCGGATTCTTAGCTTACTGCAATAGCTCTGGAATTTGACTGTGGACACTATGTTAGTGAAACGAAATGAGACATGAAAGAAAAGAGTCTTTTGCTGGATTGGTCAACATAATGATATTGAGCTGATTCTTAGCTCTATCTATCTTTTTGAACGGATTCTTAGCTTACTGGAATAGCTTTAGAATTTGACTGTGGACACTATGTCAGTGAAACCAAATGAGACATGAAAGAAATGAGACTTATGCTGGATTGGTCAACAAAATGATGTTGAGCTGATTCTTAGCTCTATCTGTCTTGTTGTGCGGATTCTTAGCTTACTACAATAGCTCTGGAATTTGACTGTAGACACTATGTTAGTGAAACGAAATGAGACATGAAAGAAAAGAGACTTTTGCTGGACATTGGTCAACATAATGATATTGAGCTGATTCCTACCCTGGTTTGTGGACGATGTTACGGAGGACGCGCACTGCGTCTTCGTTCGACATGTTCTCGAAGTTCACCTCGTTCACTTGCAACAGCATGTCACCAGGTTCCACTCGATTGTCCGCCGCTACTGCCCCCCTGTGGTGATGTTTTTTTGTTCGAAAATGGCCGAATCACGACATGGTGATGATAGTTACTACTTATAAAAAAAACAGTGTTGTAAAAGCATGGTAGCAGTGTTAAGTGGACAACCAAGGTCGAAATCATAAATTTTTTACAAAAATTAAAAATGATTGAAAAAATTAAGGAATATCGTCTTTCGTAAAATATTGTTAAGATAAAAACTAATGGTTTATGTGTCACTGTGATATCATACAGTTTTGTCTTCCTTTTTATTACAATCTTAAAGAACTGTGTGATTATTGATTTAAAAAAAAAACAGAAAAACATCCAACCTACAGCAGTTAAAACATGTCAATAAAAACACCGGTATAATAATGGTAAAAACAAAAATGAATGTTTATGATAATCAATAAATGTTGTACACGTAATGTTATCTAATACAAATGTTTATGGAGTGTTTATATGATAATATTGTATTTTCGTTTATAAAGTGTGTTTAGATGATAATACTGATGGCAAACGCAGTCAGGACAAGGTCAAGCATTCAGCTTATCTTTAAAATGAAGTGACAATCTGTTAGACACACACAGTGCTAAACTGGATCTACACACACATGCTAAAAAAGAAGTTGTTTCATATTTATTGCGCAGAGTGCACGCTCAATATTACAAAACAAAAACTCTCGCCAGCGTGCATGTGTGAGTGGGTTCTACCAAAGCGTAGTCACACCTACTCACCCCTTCATTATAGACCCAATATAAATTCCACCGTCACCCTTGTCATTGCTTTGTCCAACAATACTTATCCCGAGAAAGTTGTACTTATCTGCATGGGTTTGTTGGGTTAGGTGGGTTACCCTGTGATTTTGGCGGGGTACTTACCCATGTTCAGTGTGACGGTGAGTATATTAAGCGACATGGATGAATCAGTGACACTGCTCGAGTAAGTTGAAGTCTAATATACAGGAACATGTTAAACCTCAAAGCTTATTTGTAGCATGATTGTACTTACCGTGTCGGAACCTGGCCGAGGTCTCTTTTTCTTGTATTTCTGCCGTCTTGGTCGTGACTTTCTTCGAGAGGCTCCAGTCATGTCGGTGCACGTGCTGTATCTGCGATGGAGTGACATCATCAATGGTGACATTATCAGTGGTGACATCATCAGTGGTGACATCATCAGTGGTGACATCAGCAATGGCGACATCAGCAATGGCGACATCAGCAATGGTGACATCATCAATGGTGACATTATCAGTGGTGACACCATCAGTGGTGACATCAGCAATGGTGACATCAGCAATGGTGACATTATCAGTGGTGACATTATCAGTGGTGACATTATCAGTGGTGACATTATCAGTGGTGACATTATCAGTGGTGACATCATCAGTGGTGACATCAGCAATGGTGACATCATCAGTGATGACATCACAATTATATTTAGTCCTCGCTTACTCGGTCATATCATCCCTGGAGTCCCAAGAGGTGGTCTCGATGTCGCTGCTCATGAGGGTGGATTGGCTGCCGTAGCGGTCGTACAACGGGTAACCATCCCCACCTGCAGACACCACATGTTAAAGCATCAAAGC
Source organism: Ciona savignyi (assembly GCA_000149265.1). Taxonomy (NCBI): domain Eukaryota; kingdom Metazoa; phylum Chordata; class Ascidiacea; order Phlebobranchia; family Cionidae; genus Ciona; species Ciona savignyi. The sequence goes on along the minus strand of CH002143.1, from coordinate 540,726 downwards.
AAAGTAAGCAAAGAAACGCACAACAAACCACACAAACTGCGTAAACTATGCAAACCACACTTAAACAAATAAATGTTCAAGTTTCACTACACATAGCCTGGGTCTTTATTCAGCACATAAATGTTGTTAATTTGCCTTATACTGCTGCTAATGACATAAACTTGAACATATTAGAATGCCAGAGGTACAAATTGTTGAACATCATTTTCTTTAAAAAATCATACCCCAATGTGAAATAAAATTTGGCTTAAATGATTTTAACATGATTATTTAAATCTAAAATAGGCAATATACCAGTTAACAAGCAGGGTAAACATACAACATCATACATATTTTAACATAAGGATGCACTTTACCGCACACTCTTTTACAGGGCTTTATTTTGTTTACTGTATAGGCCTATACTCAACGATAGGTCGCACTATGAGTTTTGAGTTGACTTGCACATAGGTTGCACTGAAAATCTAGAAATTTAAAATCCCTTTTCCTAGCTTTTTTTTGCATAAATAACTTTCTATGTTTTGTTGTATGGCTTAATATAATCAAAATATGTTTATTGACACCTGTGAGCGATAATAAGTGCACAAACGCAATCGGTTAGCGGAAAATACACTTGCAAAAGTTTGTTCCGACTTGGTGGCGATTTGCACAATTTATATCAAGTGGATTGGTCGCACCTATATATTTTTTAAATATAAAGAGAAAACTTGCAACCTATCGGCAAGTATGTATGGTAATTAATTTTTGTCTCAACACTATTATGTTGACCTAAGTTTGGCGGCCGCATCCGCTTATTTAATTTATTTATTTATATCCATATTCTTTGAAATGACGTGTATTAACGACTGTTCGTTTTTCCGTTTTTTTCCTGCTCCTTTGCCGTGTTTTTGTCTTATTTGCCATTATTTAATACTGGGGCATAAAATGAATAACTAAACTAAAACACTACAACTGGCAAAACGAGTTGATACAGCCTTTACAGATGCCACATAAAAAATATCCTATCCTATAACACACATACAAAAACACAACAATTAAGCATTACACTTTTCCATCTTACTGTTAATAGGAGCACCTCTAGGTTGTGGTTTATCTCCGGCAGCTGAAACACCAGATGTACCAGAACATTGAGATATAGTGTCCAATTCTGGATCTTTTAACTGGAAGAATGAATGTGGGTGATGTAGAATACACCAAGCCATACAGAAATAATTGTGTGTGGTAATTAGGAAAGAATAGGATATTCATGCTTATCCCATTGAATGGGAAAACTTTTAAAAATGAATCAGCATTTCAATGCTATTAACACTAATGCTCTGCACAGTTTATATGATTCCTTACACAATGGTCAGGATAAAGATACATGGAATTTAATTGATACACATATTTAAAACTAAACACAGACCTTTACTATGGCCTGTATCATACCTCATATCAATTAAATAAACCCAACCAAAATTGCACTACTTTTGCAAAAGCATTTCAAAAAGATCTTTTTAATAAATAGTAGTAGAGTTAATTTCAATAGAATCAATGCAATATAATGCAAGGAAAAAACTTACATAAATTGGTGCATAGTTAAGACAGCCAAACAGATTATGTTTAAACAAGGGAAAATAACGGAGTAAAAAATCTACAAACCCAGGCCACGATTCGATTATCACAAAGTGGAAGAATGCTGGCATCATTTGTTACTTCTTCCTTTACGACTCTGTTATATAACAACCTTAATTAAATACTTGGTTAACTTGAGAAAAGAAAAAATTAAAGGAAAAATCCACTGTTATCATCAGATAACTCGCTAGGCAAATCTAAATTGAAGGATTTATCCACAAACCTTAAGGGGGAAATCGGTATTAAAGAACTTATTTATGATGATAAGATTACTTATTGTGGCGACTTGCTAAAGCTATTTTAGTGTTTTTGAATCTAATAGAATAGTGCAAAAGGACTCGCATAAGTTGCTGGTTTTATTTAAAAACCTTTCAGATTTTTGCATACCTAGCTATGCTAGGCCACAAACATTACCTATGTTAACTGGATTCCATTTTTATTCTCCAATTTTAAAATCATACAAAGATAACGGTACCTCTAAATACTACAGGATTGCTTGGACCGCTTCAATCGCATGGAGCGCATGAATCGCTTACAATACTTTGTAATTACAAAAGCTATGATATTAATGTTGGGGTTGTGGTTTCGTTCTTTTGAGATTAGTGTTTGCAACAGGGTTAGAATTACTTTCCATAGCAATCTAAGTGATCCAAGCGCTTGAAGAAACCTGTAGTATTTAGAGCCACCCCAAAGATAACATATATTAATGTTTAGTTACACAATAAGAAGGAAACTATTACCCAAAATCTGCGTCGGTGGATTTGAAGAAAAACTTGAAATTTGATTTCTTAATAGCAGCTTTAAAATCGCCGAGTGTAATAGAGTTTGGAGCTAGGTTGATCTTGCTAACATAAGGAGTTTGCTCGTTTCCCAAATAATAAACTATTTTCGTTTCTTCAGACATCTTTTTTCGTACAGGTAGTGTTCGAGTCTTAACATAGGATGTTGCAAATAATCACATTGATCCAGATATTTCCATTAAAACCTTAATAACCAGGTTACCAGCTGTAAAACATAAAAGACTATCCCAAAATAAATAATTAAAACAGTTTCCTGCAATAGGTAGGTGTAAGGTGTATACGGTATAACAAACACAGCAATACATATGACTGATTAGCTTTGTGAGTTATTGTGCTGCATTTCTAAGGGTTCAAAACTAGTACGGTATCTCAAAAGGTTGTGTCCTTGGGTGAGCACTCAGCGGACATTGCCTGAACCAGCGGATTAATGGGTTGTACCAAATTGAAGGAACGTCTGCATTATACAAAACACATTGCAATAGCTCTGGTCACCCGACAGTGGGAGTGAGTTGATCTGACGATTGCCCGTGTGTTATCTCCCCCTGGGTTTTCCCATTCACAGGGATAAACATGCATATCCTATTCATCCAATATCCCAATTCTGATAAAATAAATCATACACAATGGTGGTTTCTATATATATCTTAAAATAATAATCGTTTCTGAGATCGTTATCTTGAAAAAAATTGGTTTAAAGCAATTTAGCAGCATGTCTGGACCACAGTTTGCTGATAAATTCCCCATCTCTTTAATATGTTTCTAGATGGGGATCTAGAAATGCTATATCGTATGCAATTAGCTCTCCATATGCAAAGTATTCTTGGAAATGTAACGCTCTACGCTTTATTAATTGGTCTAAAAGTCTAGGTTTAAACTATAGGCCTAGCGCAAGAAAAGAAGGATGTAGGAAAACTTCACACTAAAATAAAGATTGGGCTTACTTTTAAGGCGGGATTGGAATTAGATTTCATAGTTTTAATAAGCATTTTACCACCTTTCTTATTTTCCTCTTTTCGGTGTTGTCAATTCACATATTCTAGTTTCGAATTAGTTTCGGTAAACAAAAGTCATACCAATAAGATACATAGCAGTAGCTCCAGAAATCCGGTAATTTAGAAGCGTTATTATAACGTATTACGCATAATGACAATTTCCATTTCACCACAGGTATAAAAAAGAAGCCTATTCACAGTTAATCTTGGCGTTATGTTTCTTGTCTACCGCATATTGATTGTCAAACCTGACAAAGCGTTCGTTAAAATGGTTATTTAACTTTTACATAACACTTTCTTATACAAATAGAGGTCTTTCAAACTGGGATTTAAATCATTCAGAAGACAAAAGCTTTATGTATTATTACTTTAACTAACATTAATATAAATATAATTTGGTTCTTTGTGTTGTATATTTATATATATTGGCAGCGAACAGCTACCGGCCAGTTAGTCTTGCGGTTAACTGCGTCGCCTTTCAATCGAAAGGTTGCAGGTGCGAAACTAGTCGCAAGCTATAGTCGGTTGTGTCCATGGGCAAGGCACTTTACGGACATTGCCTGAACCCAGCAAATTAATGGGTTCTTTTAAATTAAAGGAACTTGTTTATCATATACAACACAGTGCAATAGCTCCGGTAACCCGACGGTGAGCGCGAGGTGATCTGACAATTGCCCGTGTGTTAACCCCCTTGGTTTTTCCATTCAAGCCGAACTTGGGATAAAATTTAAGCCGCAACGAAGCGTCTAGGTTAGAAAATCAAAGGAAAATCTTAGGATAGGAAAATTTTATCCCAAGCCGAACATTTCGAGAATTTGACGTAGTGTGAGTGCGTTAGTGGCGCGCGTTTGAAAAGTAAACTAAATAAGGTTTATTTTTGGAACAAGTTCACAAGTGTGTTAGGTCAATCCAACCATCTGCTAACTTTTATATATTTACTTTAACAATTCGTCGATTTAGCTCTATCAAAGTTGTTTGTTGATAATTTAACAGTTATTTTACCGATAGATGGCGCTGCTGATGCGAAATTCTGTAAGATCGTATGCAACCGAAACATTTACGGTCGCGTGGCCGAATGGTTAACGCGTCTGATACATATACGGAGTTTCATACAAACGACCTTGGCAACAAGCCCATACTGTGTACGAAACCGAAACCGAGACCGGCAAAAAAGCCGCTGGACGAAACATTTGGAAACGTTATTATTAACAAGTCAATCACAAGTTCGAAACTTTAGACCACAACCTAGTCCCACGACCGCGTAATTAGCAAAATTAACTTAGTATTCATTGATAAACACGTCTAAGGGATCGCTTTGAAGATTACATATTCGAAAATTGACAAGGTTAATCTGATTGATGTATTAAAATACCCACTGTCAGATTTCAGTAATAAAATGTTACCTTATATTTTGCGTGGACATATCAATGTTTCTCATTAAAATCAACTGTAATTGTACCGAAAGTTTCTTTGTTTTTTTGGCATTGTTTCACTTGATCTGTTTGTCCATGTAACACTTGTCTTTACCAATAAATGAATGGGAAAACGCATTTATTTGGCGTCATCACACCAACAGTGACAGGTACAAACATTAATGTTGGTCACGTGGCCATCAGTTGGTATACAACGCACGCAAGGAGGTAAGACATTGTAACACTCTCCCCATCTTTAAATACTGTGTGCCAAGACACAATTTTAGTTATCCGGCGATTAAATGAAAAAGCAATATGTAGTTAAAAAATAAATTACCAATCGTAAAAATATTACCGTAAAATATTTGAAAATAAATCAACTGAAAGCATAATATAAAACATGAGTATAAATAAAGCGAAATCGGGTGGGTGTTGGATGATAACTGCAAATACGTAAACGTAGTGTTTAAACGAAGAAAGGAAAACAATTAAGTGCAGAGGTGACAACGTAGTAAATACAAACAAAGCTAGTGTGCTTGTGTTCATCGTTGCTTAACGTACGTAAAGAACTCGCACTGGGTAAAAAATGAACTGCTGTACTACATGTCTTCTGTTCTCCAGTTAATAAACTTTTAGATGAGTTTTTTGAAAACATGTAGTCAGCTGTCAAGGATGTGTATAAGTAGTTGTTTTTTGCAGTAAGCATTTCAAAAACCATTTAACACAACTGCGTTAAACAATAAACTACTGGTGTAATATATCGAAAATAGATGTCCTATAAAGTGTTCAAGCAGGAAGTATCAACAGCGAGCGTTAAAGACATTGTAACATTCATAAGAAATTGTTTCTATGGGGGTTACCAACAAAATATCTTCGATTTGCCTTAATTTGAGTACAATACTTTATTCCATTAGGTTTAAAAGATGTCCACTAAGTGCCTGCCTTAAAACACAATCGACCTGTTTCGAATCTTAAACCTTTCGGCTGAAAGGAAATCAACCTACTATTTGGCCGGACAATATATATATACAGTGGAAACCAGCTTGACGACCACCTCGATAACACGACCAATAGCAAACATTTTGGCTGCATATGACGACAACTTGCCCCAAAGAAAAATTTGCTTACGCGACCACCCCGCTAACGCGACCCCTTGATGACGGTCCCGTAGGTGGTCAGGTGAGCGCGGTTCCACTGTAGCTGCTAAACATTTGTAACCCATGCAATAAAATATAAAGTTTAACGGGACAAACACAAATCTATGGGGGGTTTTCAGATTTTCTGGTAAATCTCTGCCTTGGCCAACACTAAATAAATGGTCTTAGATTTGGTGTGGCCAGATTTGGTGCGTATAAATGGAATACGCGCAGATTGGCGGCTTGTGCAAGCGGTCCACAACCACGAATCGCAGAGCACATTATCCTTAATTACAGGCTTTCTGCCCAACCATAGGGCGCCGAGAACCTAGCGTTTCCATTCAATAGCATTTCAGCTGCAACACCTAGCTGACACACCCTTAACGTCAACACATACGCATAATAATTTGATATCGCACTCAAATCAGCAATGTGATTCGTTTTCTACAGTCGTCTGCAAATTATTGTGTGCGATTTTACAACCCGGTTTAAAGATTTCCCAGCGGGCACTCGAACGTAATATTAACGTCGATATTTGGTTGCGACGTTTGGTTGCATGCTCGTTTTTTGATAGTTGATTTTGAAAGGTTTTACAACGTCAAATCTCAACCAAAATAAAACGTAATTTTACCACGTTGAGAATACGTCACAAATAAACGTCAACCTGACGTATTTTAACTACCGTCGAACATACGTTAGAAAGAAACGTTGGAATAACGTCAACTAACGACGTTGCCAGAAGGTCATTAACAGGTTGATTTTGAAAGGTTTTCCAACGTCAAATCTCAACCTAAATCAAACGTTATTTTACTACGTTGAGAATACGTCACGAAAAAACGTTGGTATGACGTATTTTAACTACCGTCGAACATACGTTGGAATGACGTCAACTAACGACGTTGCCAGAAGGTCCTTAACAGGTTGATTTTGAAAGGTTTTCCAACGTCAAATCTCAACCTAAATCAAACGTTATTTTACCACGTTAAGAATACGTCACGAAGAAACAGCATAATGACGTAAAAACTAGACGTAACCGAAACGTCTGCTATGGCTTCGCATGTCAACGTAAATATGACGTAATTTAACCACAGATAATAGGTCAATATATACGTGAAACTGACATTTGGCAATCTCTTGTTACCTATAGTTCAACACAACCCTGCGCAATAAAAATGTTAAATGGGGTGGACCGGACAGGCCAATAGTTAATAGGCTACCATAACAAGCAATCACATAATAGTGTTAAAAATTGTATTTGGGTTGTATCATACAACACTACATAAACCAGAACGCAATGAAAAGGGTGACACGTTGTTCATTTGGCAAACACTTTTAGTCCCATAGTTACACAGGGTTCGAAAATTAGCATACAAATGTCAGCTCAAATTACGATATGTACAACGGAAGATCGATGCGTGTGTTGCAAACCTTAAATTTTACTACCATAACATAAAAAATATTATTTAAAATGCGGTGCAATCATTCCGACATTACTTTATTAACTAGGCTAGCTTATTATAAGGCATATGCATGTGCATTATCTATAAAGGACATCGTGATTATTAAAAACTGTACCCGGTCCCATTACAGTTAGGATCGCATTAATTATTATTTTAAATAATATAGGATTTTTGACTTAATAATATCCATAAACAAACCGGCGAAACTCGGAATTTTTCGAACCCTGGTTATATTACAATTTTTACAAATGAATGTTAAGTCAAACCTGTTTTAAGTGCCTGGTAGACGGTTGGGTTTCATTTTCGCGTCGTACGTTAAATTAATTAAATATAGTATAGTTTAAAACTGATTGATAGCTGCATTTTTGACAGGTTTTAGATTTTAATAAATTTTTAAATTTAAGTAAGTTTTAAGCGGAAAATGTGTAAAAATATTTTAAAACATCTAAATGTATACTAGATACGAAACCCAACAGCCGACAAAGCAACGGTTTTCGGTTTAAAAGAGGCAAGACTTAATTATTCATATGTAAAATAGTTATAGAAAACACACTTAAGGATCAAGTGAACTGGAACTCTGGTCATTGGACTTCCGTCCACCACCTCCCTGTCGGTCTGGTGCATATTTAAGACATGCAGCGATGAACCCGTGTACTTCATCATGCTCTGTACATTTGTCTGTCTTTAAAATAGCTTCTGCATAAAAAAAATTAAAATCAATTGGCTGCACAATCAGGGTTTCACATAATTCGCATTGAAATGGAAATTGGCTAGTAGATAAAATTTTAACCAAACCAACTTATTTACATATAAAAGGACAAATTGACTAGCATTAAAAAGTTTGCTTTAAAATGTTTCTCTCGCCTTTATTTAATTGTTTGACTTTTTATATAAAAAAAGATTATTTAGCTGTTTTGGGCCGAAGAAGAGTTAAAATAAATTTGAGGCAATAAAAGGAAATTTTCCCCGGTTTCCTTTCATGTTGAAAGTTGACATTAGATTATTTGACATCAGTAAAAGTTAACAATTTCTGATGTTTTATAAAGCTTACAAAGTTACTTTAGTTTGCTAGAAACGATTTACATAAATAACACCACATAATTTTATACAAGTTATATGCAAAATGTACTGGGTAAAGACGGCCAAGAGCCACACACATTTGCACCTGTTAAGTGTTATATATAATATTGCCATAAAAACTCACCTTCTCATTACCCTATTTACATTGTCTCTTGGATTTATCCCACCAATCTTTTGCAATCTTTCACACTACAAAATAGAAAGATTGCAACAAATTAAAGTTTGTCAACTAACATTCTGAATTAAGATATATTCTTAATTATTGAAATGCTATTTGAGGCAATCCAATGTATGTTTTAAAAGATTCGTATTATTGATTCAATATTAATACAAAACCAACCACAATATATGATTATATATATAAATAATTAACATTTATATAGCCAGAATTTGCCCTTAAAGAGGTACACAAGTCGAAACTTGCAAGTTTTGTGTAAACAAAACTCTCGCAGGGTACAAACTCGATGAAAACCAAACCATTTGTCTATATATATTTATTTATACAACAATGTTAAAATTGACTTCATATCCCTTACTTTATTAGATTTGGCATAAAAGCTATCTTATACATAATATTCAATACACATAACTGGCTGAGAAACTGAGTATACAATCTACTTTTGGTCTAAAAGTTATTCTCACCAAACGCTTGTGCTCATCTCTATCTTCTAGCTTTTTTTCAAGCTCATCAAATTCTAACTTTGAATTTATTTTACTGATTATTTCGTAATCTTCGGTGTTTAAAGAAGTAGAAGTAATGTCAATATGTCATCAATGCGATTGTGCAAATCTACTAAGAGCTGAATGACTTTCTTTTGAAATTCTAAACATATGTATAATAAGTATGCATTAATCTCCTGTTGCTCATATATCCAAGAACCACAACATTCACTTACTTTTTTGTGAGATGGGAAAAGAATTCTTTCCTGAAAAGAGCAAACATAATTTTTAGTTGGTATGTTTTTGCATTAAACCATTAATAATGAAATCAAGTAATTACATAACTTGACATGTCAAATGATTTTAGCCTGGTTCCAAAATTATTTAAATAAGGGTGAATAATAGGCTTACCTGAAACTGTCTCTACTCCACAAGAATCGGATTCAGTGCTCGGTGTCGAGGATGATTGGCATGGTATGGCACCAGCAACATTTAAACACGCAGCGAAATCTGTTTATCAAAAAAAAATTATTAAACCAGACACTAATATAATTTTTCCCGCCACTACTTTTGCTTGCTGATGTGATAGGGTATTTAAACGATTTTTTCCCATTAAGTTACGGTTTTAAATTGGTTTTTGCTTGGAACCACTAAAAATACCACTGAAAAAAACAAAAACTTTGCAACGATATTAATTATTTTGTTTTTATTATCAGTTTTACCAACAATAAAAACTATGGATACTACAATACAGTACCTCTTACACTTGAGGCTTTGACATAGACCGGTTTCGTTCTTCGTAACGGGGGAGGGTTATATTCTAATAAAAGAACGTTTTTAAATATAATATAAAGCTTAACTTTGGTTCAGCTAGTACCATACTTTGCACTACAAACAACAGCCTAGAGGTGATGTAACCTAAAGTTAAAAACAATTCTAACTGAAGCAGTGATGGAAAAAGGTGTCTGCATGGCAACGCCTTTTCGTCAGTATTGTTTAAGTGTCCACGTAGCACTAACACCGACTTTTTTCCAGCACTGTACTAAGGTAAAAAATGCCTGTGGTACTGCAACTGCTATGTGATAGATCCACGAGACCACAATCTTCATCGCTTCTATTCTCTCCAGACGTAAAGTCTAAAAAAGAGAAGCCCTAATTCTTTTGTTAGGTCTCAAATTAGCTACTTACAGGCATTAAAGATATTCCTGTGGAAAATAGTTACCAATGTGCCAACAGGTGAGCTACCACCAATTGGAATTAATTAAACTATTTTGGAGAGATTTTTTAACTTCTTACTGCCGGTAATTAAAATCATAATTTTAAAGGAATCTAGATTGGATACTTTGCCGAATGCTCAAAAGTTAAATGAAGCAAACATTTTCGTACCTTCCACACAATCCGAAAAACATTTTGTTTCATTTTTCGCTTTTGTG
>CH002143.1:505123-530039 GCA_000149265.1 Ciona savignyi | reverse complement strand
CCTTAAATTTTACTACCATAACATAAAAAATATTATTTAAAATGCGGTGCAATCATTCCGACATTACTTTATTAACTAGGCTAGCTTATTATAAGGCATATGCATGTGCATTATCTATAAAGGACATTCGTGATTATTAAAAACTGTACCCGGTCCCATTACAGTTAGGATCGCATTAATTATTATTTTAAATAATATAGGATTTTTGACTTAATAATATCCATAAACAAACCGGCGAAACTCGAATTTTTCGAACCCTGGTTATATGACAATTTTTACAAATGAATGTTAAGTCAAACCTGTTTTAAGTGCCTGGTAGACGGTTGGGTTTCATTTTCGCGCCGTAGGTTAAATTAATTAAATATAGTATAGTTTAAAACTGATTGATAGCTGCATTTTTGACAGGTTTTAGATTTTAATAAATTTTTAAATTTAAGTAAGTTTTAAGCGGAAAATGTGTAAAAAGATTTTAAAACATCCAAATGTATACTAGATACGAAACCCAACAGCCGACAAAGCAACGGTTTTCGGTTTAAAAGAGGCAAGACTTAATTATTCATATGTAAAATAGTTATAGAAAACACACTTAAGGATCAAGTGAACTGGAACTCTGGTCATTGGACTTCCGTCCACCACCTCCCTGTCGGTCTGGTGCATATTTAAGACATGCAGCGATGAACCCGTGTACTTCATGCTCTGTACATTTGTCTGTCTTTAAAATAGCTTCTGCATAAAAAAAAAATTAAAATCAATTGGCTGCACAATCAGGGTTTCACATAATTCGCATTGAAATGGAAATTGGCTAGTAGATAAAATTTTAACCAAACCAACTTATTTACATTTAAAAGGACAAATTGACTAGCATTAAAAAGTTTGCTTAAAAATGTTTCTCTCGCCTTTATTTAATTGTTTGACTTTTTATATAAAAAAAGATTATTTAGCTGTTTTGGGCCGAAGAAGAGTTCTACTTACCTACAACCACTTTAAATAAATTTGAGGCAATAAAAGGAAATTTCCCCCGGTTTCCTTTCATGTTGACATTAGATTATTTGACATCAGTCTGCACATGCAATTGTTTTTTTTAAAAAAGTTAACAAAATAATATAAAAATACTACTATATAAAAGGGACAAAATTTTTAGCAATTTCTGATGTTTTATAAAGCGTACAAAGTTACTTTAGTTTGCTAGAAACGATTTACATAAATAACACCACATAATTTTATACAAGTTATATGCAAAATGTACTGGGTAAAGACGGCCAAGAGCCACACACATTTGCACCTGTTAAGTGTTATAATATTGCCATAAAAACTCACCTTCTCATTACCCTATTTACATTGTCTCTTGGATTTATCCCACCAATCTTTTGCAATCTTTCACACTACAAAATAGAAAGATTGCAACAAATTAAAGTTTGTCAACTAACATTCTGAATTAAGATATATTCTTAATTATTGAAATGCTATTTGAGGCAATCCAATGTATGTTTTAAATGATTCGTATTATTGATTCAATATTAATACAAAAACCAATCCCACAATATATGATTATATATATAAATAATTAACATTTATATAGCCAGAATTTGCCCTTAAAGGTACACAAGTCGTAACTTGCAAGTTTTTTGTGTAAACAAAGCTCTCGCAGGGTACAAACTCGATGAAAACCAAACCCATTTGTCTATATATATATATATTTATACAACAATGTTAAAATTGACTTCATATCCCTTACTTTATTAGATTTGGCATAAAAGCTATCTTATACATAATATTCAATACACATAACTGGCTGAGAAACTGAGTATACAATCTACTTTTGGTCATTTTATCTGTTGCTTTAAAAGTTATTCTCACCAAACGCTTGTGCTCATCTCTATCTTCCAGCTTTTTTTCAAGCTCATCAAATTCTAACTTTGAATTTATTTTACGGATTATTTCGTAATCTTCGGTGTTTAAAGAAGTAGAAGTAATGTCATCAATGCGATTGTGCAAATCTACTAAGAGCTGAATGACTTTCTTTTGAAATTCTAAACATATGTATAATAAGTATGCATTAATCTCCTGTTGCTCATATATCCAAGAACCACAAGACATTCACTTACTTTTTTGTGAGATGGGAAAAGAATTCTTTCCTGAAAAGAGCAAACATAATTTTTTTAGTTGGTATGTTTTTGCATTAAACCATTAATAATGGAATCAAGTAATTACATAACTTGACATGTCAAATGATTTTAGCCTGGTTCCAAAATTATTTAAATAAGGGTGAATAGGCTTACCTGAAACTGTCTCTACTCCACAAGAATCGGATTCAGTGCTCGGTGTCGAGGATGATTGGCATGGTATGGCACCAGCAACATTTAAACTCTTTGCGACTCCCGGCCAAATGCATTAATTCAAACATGCTGTCCCGCAGTGTTTTTTACAATTTTTAGTCATTCTTGCAAATTAGCACAGTTTTTCTAAAGTTTATGCTATGATTTAATATTTAGTATGGTTGGAAAGATAATTTATCCCTCTTTTAAACAAGCTGCACATCTAAAATCTACCTCTAATAAAGAATATATTATGTAAACTTTAGTGAACACCACTTTTTATGCAAAGAAAATTCTGCTCGACTTTGAAAAATTTGAGGTGCACTGACAAACGAAATACTCACTTATTATTGGAATGCCCAAATGATATGAAAATTGGAATGTAGATTGTATAATAGTTTTTGTACTCGGGAAAATTCGAACTGTATTTTTATCTTTAGTCGTTTTTTTACTATTCCTAATTGAAATTTCCCTTTATTCTAACTATATTATGAAAAATTGAACCAAAACGCATTGAAGTTTTTAGTTTTGTAGAACTAAAATAGTAAAAAGTATAAAAAAGAACAGTGAAGGAAGTGTAAAAAGGGCATACAAAAGCAAAAAAACACAAATACTATATCCAATATTCTTCAAAGCAGGGCACACCGAACTAGCTAGTCTCGCCGCCTTTTTCTTTATCGTGCGCTCAGCAGTACAGCAGGCCCAGTTGGAATCATGCTTTGGTGAACACGAGCATAACCGCCTGCTGCAAAAACGTCACCAACGCTCTCCTTTTTATCTCAACGGCACGAAATTCACAGAGAAAGTAAAGAAAGACTTGCTTGACAAAAAGAGCTTCTCTGCAAGTCTAAACACGACTCCTATTGGTCTGAGTTAGTCACGTGTAAATTCGATGTCCAAGAATCGCATAGAAATAAGAGGCGAAGCCTTGAAAAAGGAAAGGCTATCACTCCTGCGCATTTTTAATATTTCTCCACGATAATCACAGAGAATAAAATATAGGGTTAATCCTTGAATCGAGTAATTACATAGCTTGAGGTCTCAAATTATTTTAGCATTGTTCAAAAATTATTTATATAAGGGTGAATAGGTTTACCTGAAACAGTCGGGACACCACAAGAATCGGATTCAGTGCTCGGTGTCGAGGATGATTGGCATGGTATGGCACCAGCAACATTTAAACACGCAGCGAAATCTGTTTATCAAAAAAAAATTATTATAACCAGACACTAATATAATTTTTCCCGCCACTACTTTTGCTTGCTGATGTGATAGGGTATTTAAACGATTTTTTCCCATTAAGTTACGGTTTAAATTGGTTTTTGCTTGGAACCACTAAAAATACCACTGAAAAAAAACAAAAACTTTGCAACGATATTAATTATTTGTTTGTTATTATCAGTTTTACCAACAATAAAAACTATGGATACTACAATACAGTACCTCTTACACTTGAGGCTTTGACATAGACCGGTTTTGTTCTTCGTAACGGGGGAGGGTTATATTCTAATAAAAGAACATTTTTAAATATAATATAACGCTTAACTTTGGTTCAGCTAGTACCATACTTTGCACTACAAACAACAGCCTAGAGGTGATGTAACCTAAAGTTAAAAACAATTCTAACTGAAGCAGTGATGGAAAAAGGTGTCTGCATGGCAACGCCTTTTCGTCAGCATTGTTTAAGTGTCCACGTAGCACTGCCACCGACTTTTTTCCAGCACTGTACTGAGGTAAAAAATGCCTGTGGTACTGCAACTGCTATGTGATAGGTCAAAGTCAGGTAGCGTGTTTGTGGTACTGCTAGTGTGACTAGATCCACGAGACCACAATCTTCATCGCTTCTATCCTCTCCAGACGTAAAGTCTAAAAAAGAGAAGCCTTAATTCTTTTGTTAGGTCTAAAATTAGCTACTTAGAGGCATTAAAGATATTCCTGTGGAAAATAGTTACCAATGTGCCAACAGGTGAGCTACCACCAATTGGAATTAATTAAAGTATTTTGGAGAGATTTTTTAACTTCTTACTGCCGGTAATTAAAATCATAATTTTAAAGGAATCTACATTGGATACTTTGCCGAATGCTCAAAAGTTAAATGAAGCAAACATTGTTGTACCTTCCACACAATCCAAAAACATTTTGGTTTTCTTTTTTCGCTTTTGTGGTACCGGAACATTGACGGCATCTAAGCTTTCTGATGCCGAAGTTTCATTATAAATGTCGCACACTTGTTTATTCTCTAAAAATAAGTGTGATAAAAATATTGCAATGATCATTAGTATAAAACATCAAAAGTTAATTAAAAAGAACATTTAGTAAAATATATTTGCAACATACCAGAAGAACACTTTATTTTAATAAGTGGGAAACTTCTCCAGTTACCCTCCGGTCGTTTCATTTTATTGATAAGTGTAAGAGCATTTGCTCCCACAGGAGGCCAACAAACATTATTGGTTTTTATCCATGAGGTAGGAATTACGCCTTCTTTCTCTGTAGTGCCTTCTTTCCACACAGCCAAACTCCACATATTAATACAGTTATAATTTGGGCCTATGATGTACTCTGCAATGGAAAAAAAATAATAACAATGGTGCAAGGCAATACACTTTCTAAAATAAGCAATATAATACTTTCATCACTTTTAATAAAACATCATTTTAACTTCACTATTTATGTAAATCCTTTAAAAATCTATATACATATATATATATATATATATAGCACAATAATTGATGACTACCGGTACCAAGTATTCACTTTAATTCATTCTGCACAAGATTACCAAATTGGTGGAAACAATGCTTAATAAACTGATTAAAATCCTTTTATGACAACTTGTGGCAAAGTACAACTCAAAAATCATGCATTAACGGAAACAGAGCATAACCACTGTTATAAGGAAAACAAACAACTTTCCTTTTTAAAGAATTTTTAGATAGAGAAACTGTTTTTTTGTTAATAGCAGTACCAGTAATAAAAACCAATATTAAACAATTTTGATTCAGATGGTTTTGTATAAAAGTTTTTTACTATTTGCTTAGGAATAAATTTACAAATTAGCTTATCACATTGTTGATCTACTACAAACACAAAGTTGTTGTTATGTGTCAAAAAACAAACCATCTTCTTATATTTGGACTAATCTTTGATACTAAGGGCTTCTTTGAATACACAGCTTTGCTTGTATTATTCTCTATTAATCTTTTCACAATCTGAGTAACTGGATTGTTTGCATTTCGCACACTTTTTTTTATATCTTTCATGTGGTTTTCAAAAGGAAAAGCAGAAATATCCTCTAGAGAAGAATCAAAGTATCTTACATCATCAGCAAGATGAATAAGATTATGTACATTATATACACAAAACGTGTCTCCATACAACAAACGACAATCATTTACAAACTGATTTAAGCAAAATTCTGCTCGATTTAAATGTAATTTTCTGGTAGAGATATCACAGTTTAGAAGAATAGTCATGGCAATGTGAAGATTAAGAAAATGCAAGTAGGCAGGTTTTGAAAGAATATATTTTAGTACAAAGGGGCCTACGTACAAAACAAACTGTCTAAATTCTACAGCCTTCCATCTTCCTAAATCAGAAAGTGAACGAGGCTTCCGTACAAAATCACTTGGAAGTTGTACTGACATTATTTTATCAGACAACTGGTTCAACTGTTGCTGTGACAGACGACACAATCGAGGTCCACCTTTAAAACAACTTAATAACACGTTTAACAACCCCTAAGCAAACTAAATGCATGTAATCAAGAGAAAAAGAATTTACACAATTTATTCCAGCTTCTGCTAAAGGTGATAGAAGAATTTGATGATCTTTGTAATAGAACTCATTAAATTTTTCTTTGGTACGCAAACAAGTATTCTCCACTGGGGGGTAGGTAAATCTGGTACACCAAGTCCCCTTGATGGTACAACGCTCACAGCCATAATAGGAATTGTGGGGCTTGATACACTTTAAAAATGATCTTCCTGGAGCATCACAAACAAACCCCTTTATTGTTACAAACACAGAATTTGACTTGTATATGACAGGATTTGTTTTTAAATAATTGTACTCTGTTAAAAAATCTTCTAAATATAAGTTAACATTATTGGGTTTTGAGCTGCCACAAAACAGAGCTACAATAAAAGGCTCATATGTATTAAACCTGCACATAATTGGCCAGACCTGCACGTTTGAAGATTTAAAAAGTGGTAACCCATCTACATTAACAAGTAGAGAAATATGCTTTAATAGTTGAGCATCCTGATTTTGATACATCACTGTACGTATTCCAGATTCTATTCCCAAATAAAAGTATTTTCCACCACATTTATTTATTGTATCAATGTTTTTTGGAGTTTGCAATACTGTTCTTGCATCTCTTGGGACATCATGACCATAATCTTTAAGTATGCCTAACAGTTCATTTAAGGCCAGTCTAGTACAGTTATGTTTTACGGACCATGCAGCAATGTCAGAAACAATGTCTGTACCATTATCCAACTTCAAATTTGGAGCTGTTAAGCCACCTTCAACATCCAAATTTGTAAAATTCACAGAAGTTAGAGTTTTTGAATCAGTTGAATTACCAGTTTCACTTTCTAGAGTTATGTTATCAAAAGAAGAATCTGTATAAATGGAGCTAGACTGGCTACAAGCTTCAATAGAAACAATACTTTTTATACCGGTACTATGATTTGTCACAGTATTACAAGCAACATTAGTACCAGCATAGGCTGGAGATGTTTTAGAAATAAACGTTAGTTCAGATGTCTTATCTAATTGTACCGGTAAATCTTCAGTTGAATGCTGCTGTGCTTCGTTTGGTTGGGTCATTTGGATTGGGCAATCACTGTCACTGCTTAATAACAGTGGGTCCATTAGTGCTTTACGCTTTCTCCATTTCCGTAGATACAGCTTGGACATACTGAACAAAAAATGATCAGCGGAAAAACACACCAACTTCCTAACTCGTGTCAGGGGAAAAGGTCGATACAAATTAAAAAATAAATGGCGCGCTTTTAAACAGTGGTTCCAGATAAATTTTTATTTTATAGGCATTTTTAAGTTATCATTTATTCATAAAAAAATATTAAAATGCATCTATTACAAAAAATAAAACGTATGTAAAATATTTATAAATTTACAAAATATTTATACAAATTATATAACAACTGAATACTAAAAACAAAAATTTGCACTATCCCCACAAATTAAAATAGTTTTTTTGGAAACACACAGTAAAGTCTTTGTTCAAGTAAAATATCTTAAAGAGGAAGGTCCCCTACTGGCCTACTCCAGTGTAATGGATTACAAATTGTTCAAACGCCAATATTCTACTCAAATTTCTACAAAATCTTATCCATTTTCTTACATTGAAACTACGTGGAAATACTGTTGGTTGATTTGACGTCAATTTGCTCACGTTCAAACTATGTTAAAGTATTGTTGGTCGATTTGACGTCAATTTACTTACGTTGAAACTACGTGGAATTATTGTTGGTTGATTTGACGTCAATTTGCTTACGTTGAAACTAGGTGGAATTATTGTTGGTTGATTTGACGTCAATTTGCTAACGTCTAATCCACGTTAATGGTTCGTCAGTTGATTGGAAGTTAATTTGCTTACGTTGAAACTAGGTGGAATTATTGTTGGTTGATTTGACGTCAATTTGCTTACGTTAAAACTACGTGGAATTATTGTTGGTTGATTTGACGTCAATTTGCTTACGTTGAAACTACGTGGAATTATTGTTGGTTGATTTGACGTCAATTTGCTTACGTTGAAACTACGTGGAATTATTGTTGGTTGATTTGACGTCAATTTGCTCACGTTAAAACTACGTGGAATTATTGTTGGTTGATTTGACGTCAATTTGCTTACGTTGAAACTACGTGGAATTATTGTTGGTTGATTTGACGTCAATTTGCTTACGTTGAAACTACGTGGAATTATTATTGGTTGATTTGACGTCAATTTGCTTACGTTGAAACTACGTGGAATTATTGTTGGTTGATTTGACGTCAATTTGCTTACGTTGAAACTACGTGGAATTATTGTTGGTTGATTTGACGTCAATTTGCTTACGTTGAAACTACGTGGAATTATTGTTGGTTGATTTGACGTCAATTTGCTTACGTTAAAACTACGTGGAATTATTGTTGGTTGATTTGACGTCAATTTGCTAACGTCTAATCCACGTTAATGGTTCGTCAGTTGATTTGAAGTTAATTTGCTTACGTTGAAACTAGGTGGAATTATTGTTGGTCGATTTGACGTCAATTTACTTACGTTGAAACTACGTGGAATTATTGTTGGTTGATTTGACGTCAATTTGCTTACGTTGAAACTACGTGGAATTATTGTTGGTTGATTTAACGTCAATTCGCTTACGTCTAATCAACGTCAATGGTTCGTCAGTTATATTTACGTCGTCTTATATACGTTGAAACTACGTTGAATGGTCGTTGGTCCATTTGACGTAATAATATTACGTGCGCGTTACGTTTGTTTTATGTTAGTACATCGACGTAACAGTATTCATTGGTTGAAACTACGTTGTGTGACGTCGCAACGACTTTTTTTTTGGGTTAGTTATTTTGAATAAAACTATACTTACATCCAAAGCAAAAGAAAATTAAAGAGGTAAGCGATTCACGACATTAGTAATTGCTGTTATTTTTTAAAAAAACACGAGTCAGTGATTTTGCTTATTTACTTAAATTAAAATGAAAACAATTGTTTTGAATAAAATGCTTTGTAATAACATATCTAGCCTGTAGAGTTTGTTAAAGTTCTCAAATTCGATAGATCTAATGGGAGCCTTTGCTTGCTGCAAACAAAAATAAAGGTGTACAGTGATCGTTTAGTGGCTCCAACCCCGCGAGATTTACCGGAAAAGGATTGTCTACTAAATTATTACAAGATGCTGATATTGGGCAACTTGCTGTATTGGTAGCATTATGACCAATATGGTTAGTTTAAAAAAACATGCTTTATCGATTGTAATTGTTTTACAGAAATATGCGTTTGGTTTTCAACACAAACATCACAAGTTGGAATGTTCATCAATGGTACCAACCGAGGGAGATTCCCGTACAGTGGTGGGGTAATGCGGGGTGGAGAATCAATGATATTCGGACAAGAACATGACAAAGTTAATGCGGGTGGTTTTCAAGCTATAAAATAATTCAGGTCGGTTGTTTTAAATCAAGAAATTAATGCTTAATTCGTATATAAAATGTGGCTGTCACCGACATTCAAAGGTACCTTATCTCACGTCAGATTATTTTCACTTAGTTTTTTTTCTTCTTGCTGCAACTTCTTTCTTTTTTTTTTCCACATTGTACGGTGATGTGGCCAAATGATCAACGCAACCGATACATATACCTAATTCTATACAAAAACGGTCCGAGTAACGAGCCCAAACTAGGCTCGTTAAAAAAAAAACAGGGGAAAGATTGAGTCCAATGATCTGGGCTCGTGTTCTAAAATGAGATCGATGACGTCATTCACCTTTACCTTTGCCCACGTGATCCAGTAATGGCGATGACGATTAACAAAATACAGCTGCATGGTGCAGTGGAATACTCATCGATTGATTGCATTACTGTGTGAAATTCTTTCCTAAATAACGTTAAATGAACATCAATTTGTGTACTGCAATTTACTATTTTATAAGTAAAGTAAAACTCAAAAGTCCCATGTATGTGTATTCTTGTTTGTAGTTATTTATCTTACTCTTACATGGAAACATTACTATCGACAATTTAATCCTATCCTGTGATAACGCCGTATTAAATTCGCAGTGTTTCAATCCTCTAAAATAAATTTAAATGTTCAAATCCGATTTCAGTAATTGTTTATACATTTTTTATGATATGTGTATATATTTATTTTTACCTTATAGATATCCATTGTGTTAGTTTAACATTTTGTTGAAGTTTAATAAAATGTAATATTAAGTTTGCAAAATCATGTCTAAAAATATATGATTCTACAAATTTATTTTTTAATAATTGTTCTTACCAGTAGATGACGCTGCGAAGCTCCAGCATAGATCTTGTGCAAGTACACAAACAACTTATGAACCATTTGAAGGATCTGCATTAGTATGTTGTGTATTTATTTAGGGCGTTTACCTATCAATCTACCATATGCAGGTGATTGTTTTTAACATACATAGTTAGCTCTGTCACATTACTGCCGACTATAATTTTATTGCTAAATGTTATGTTTTTTTGATGTACGAAACACTTGAATCGCCGCACACAAAGACGATAAAATGTCACCACAGATAAGTGATCGTGGGTGATCAAAAATATCGCAGAACTAAAATGGAAAATACTTTGAACAAAGACAGGTAGTTCAGAGGGGATTAATGTTCTTGTGTCTATGATTTTACTGACACTCTCAAGTCGGTTGATTTAATCATTTCCAGTTTACGAAGCAACTTGGATAATAGCTCAAGCTCCATAGCAATGATAAAGAATTATTGGTTACCATTAATATGTGACTTTTTATACAATGTATTAGAGTTGGTTTGACAAACTTTTTTTCAAAAGTAATTGGTCTTCTAATGCCCCGCTGCATCACCACCAACAGCATAGCGGCAGTTATAACCTAAACTCATCTGCTTTAAGAAAACATTAAAAGTTTTATTTAAACCACTAAGCACAGTTGTCCAATGTTTATTTATACCAATGGTGGAAAGAGCGCCATCTTTTATACATACATAGCTGCATGTTAATATTTATTTGGCGATTAAATAAGCTTCTGGTCGGATTGGCCCAACAAAATTTGGCATATCTCTTTATAATTGTCCAAGGATTGAATACGTCTAAATTTGTCATATGTAAGTGACCAAAATTTCCCATATGTAAGTCTAAATTTGCCATTTGTAAGTGTCTATATTTGCCATTTGTAAGTGTCTATGTTTGTCATATGTAAGTGACTGTGAATCCCGTATACTTTATATTTCCTGTAATTATCGAGCTCTTCAGAAATGTTGTTCAGATAATATGACGGTCCAAATTCTATCTTGCTATAGGCATTTAACCAATTATTCTACCTATCTC
The DNA here is from genome assembly GCA_000149265.1 of Ciona savignyi. Classification (NCBI taxonomy): domain Eukaryota; kingdom Metazoa; phylum Chordata; class Ascidiacea; order Phlebobranchia; family Cionidae; genus Ciona; species Ciona savignyi. Next base: position 518,646 of record CH002143.1, on the reverse strand, counting down.
TACATCGTAAACTGACTTCACGAGAAGGGATGTCACAAATTGTCTGCCACAGAAATCTTATATATTTTTGCAAACTTAATTTAAAGTTTGGATATGCAACCTAACATTAAAACAAATTTTCTGTCTGAAACCCCGTACATTGGGAACTTTCTCCGACCAAGCACTTAGGCAATGCACAATGAACGCCTGTATGAAATTGAAGCTTAGATCTGCAGCCTAAACTCAAAACCCTACAATATTTTACTTAAAAATTTTGAGACCATACCTCTTCGTACATCGGCATATTTTCCCAAGAAAACAGACATCAGATGCACAATAAACGGCCAGTTGGTCTAGCGGGTAAGTGCGTTGCCTTTCAATCGAAAGGTTGCAGATACAAAACTGGTGGTTAGCTATAGTCGGTTGTGTTCTTGGGCAAGGCACTTTAAGGACATTGCCTGAACCCAGCGGATTAATGGGTTCTACCAAATTGAAGAAACCTGTCTTTCATATACAACACACTGCAATAGCTCTGGTAACCCGACGGTGTGGGCGCGAGGTGATCTGATGATTGCCCATGTGTTAACCCCTTGGTTTTCCTATTCACGGGGATAAACATGAATATCCTATCCAATCAACACATATACTTTAAAACTATTTACAAAACCGCACGTCTTAACGAGAAAACCGGCGCTAGGCCCAGAACGAATTGCTTTGCAAGTCGAGAATCATCACCAAATGTGCTCGTCAGATTCGGTCGCGCATATAGAAAATTTAAATAATTGTGCGTCATCTAAATATAGCTTCATGGAACTGATATTTTTTTACGTCACCAAATTAACAGTGCAGTTGTTGAGATTCTCAGAAAAAATCCGCCAATATGTTCTCGTAGGTACAACTTTGTTCACTTACAACAGTTGTTATTGGCTGGTTGAACGCACAGTGTGTACTTTTGTACTAAACGTCGCACAATAAGTTTTATTAATCCGAAATAGTTAAATCGAGATATAACGATAGGATATTTAGGATTTTCCCGTAAATGAGAAAATAAAACAGTTTATGGTGAGGTGAGCACAGGGTGCGAAAAAAGAATTATTTTATATTAAAGAAAGATTTAGAAAGATTACCTATAAGTACCCTTTAATAAGAATATCCTTTATTTTCTGTGAACAAAAAAAATCCGGGCGATATTACACAGGCAATCGTCAAGTACCCTTTGTCCAGCGTCGGGTTAACTAAGCTTATGTAGTGTTTTTTGTATGGTTAAATGTTTCTTCAATTTTAATGGGTAATACTGGGTCCATGCGATGTCCGCTAATTGCCTAGCCCAAGTTCAAAAGCGACTTGATATCGTCGTCCAGTTGATTCGATCATTAAGTTTTGCGGAAAGGCGATTTACTAACCCACCAAGCTAATCCGGCAATAGTTGAAATCAGATAAAACTAATTATTCTTTATTCTCCTAAACCGAAGTAACGGCTTTATCATACACAACACACCGAAATAGCTCTGGTACTAACCCGACAGTGGGACAACAAAACTGCAGCAACTCACACCAATTGACTTTGAATACAAATATAACTTATAAATCGTCCAAACCACATCTCTATCAGCCGAGTTATCATCCAATTATCATAAACTAATCCTTCAGCCTGACAACATAGCGACAAATACTGGGGGGAAAGTTATAATAATAGTTAATTGTTAAGCCTCGTTTAGATGAGCATGAATCTTCTCATTTGTTTTGTAGCCGTCGTCTGCGGTTTTCATGTCATATCCGGTGAGTTGGTTAAGATGTAAGAATTGTGTTTCCAGTTATTGTTGGACAACTCGTGCCCATAATCGTGTTTCTGGAGCTATTACAGTGTGTAGATTGTTGTTTTATTCATAACCTCGTGAATGGGAAGCCAGGTTAATCCACAAGAAACTATTAAAGAGTGTGGATGTTTGGTTTAATTTATATTCTTGTGGATGGAAAGCCGAATTTATCCATGAGTATCGTAAGACACCTCATGCGTACAGCCAAGTTGCTTAATCTATTACAGTGTGTGTATTGTTGTTTTATTTATATCCTCGTGGATAGAAAGCCAGGTTTTATCCACGGATATCGTAAGACACCTCAACCCCACAGCCGATTTGCTGGAGCTATTGCAGTGTGTCGATGGTTGGTTCATTTATGTCCTCGTGTGTGGGAAGCCGACTTTATGCTTTGGTATCGTAAGACATCTCATGCTCAAAAGTGAAATAGTTGAAGCTATTACAGTTTGTCTACGACCCGATATGGCTTTAACTTGCATGGACTGATAATACAGGTGAGCTAAGATTCAAAGAAAATCCAACAAAACTCCGACCTTTATTACTTCCACAGGACAACCGGTATTTCGAAAAGGTTCCTTAGAGCTCCACTCATACTCGACCAATCCCTCCATGAAAATAAACATCCGGCATCGAGTATGTTTGCCCTCCCCTCCTGCATATGTGCTAGCACTAGCGAGTCCCACAGACCTATCCCTGCCCCATCAATTCGACACCAACGTCTTGCATATCCTACAAGCGAGCTTTATAATTGATCTGATGCGAATGGATCAAAGCACAGGATGGAATACGACGATTAAAGTCGATTGGTCGCTTGCTACTGGTATAGTATATGTGTTATCACTGTCAATGAGAAAACGCGGGTTATCACACGACGATCTAAGCATCAACTTGGAGATTGAAGTATTATTCCGATGATTGAATTATAACGTCGGGTTACTGGAGCAAGCGCAGTATGTTGTGTATGATTATTACGTTTCTTTAGTTGTGTCCAAGCACACAATCGAATAACCAGTGTCTGATTGTAATCCCACAACCTTTCAACCAAGCTCCAACAGCTATAACAAAGCATTTAACAACAGCCCCATCTTACAGGAAGAGGAATAACTTACAACGATCTGTATATTTGGATGCCTGAACCAAGCAAGCAGATTCACAAGTCCCGAAGCCAAGCCGCAGAGTTTTGCAAAGAGATCGGTGATGGTTCGTTAGTCGAGATTGTTGATTTACAACTATATGACGAAGTTCGCAATTATGTCAGCACGGTCTTGGTCAATGGCGGGATTAGAAACTTCGCCTATGTATGGTTCGGAATGGATTACAACATAACGGTTTGTAGAAAGGGCTGTTTCTATTAACTCCAATGACTTCGGTCTTATCTATATATACGTTAATGTTAAAACGAATCCATTGGTCGGTACTGGTTCGATCGCATAGCTTAGTAGGGTAATGCGTCGCCTTTCAGTCAAAGGGTTGTAGATTTGAAACTGCATGCTAGCTAGTAGATTGTGTTCTTGAGTATCGCACTTGGCGCACATCGAATAAACCCAATAAATTTATGGGTTTTATTAAAACTGAAGCAGACATATCATCTATAACACATAACGATACCTTAAATAACCCTGCGATGGGCGCCAAGTAACTTTACAATTGCCAGTGCGACAACCACCCCTGCGCTTTCACATTCACGGGGATAAACATGAATATCCTTTTAGAAAATTCAAGACTTCAGTCTTATCTATCTATACGTAAAACAAATTGTGTGCAGCCGATGGGATATATTTCATGATGTATAAAAATAATTAAATATCGGTTAGTTGTTTTATTGGACATTCACCGTCTAATTCATGTAACATATTAGCCACGCATAAAAAGTAAAGATGCTTTTCGGTTTGCTCAGTTGTGTGCATCTCGGACCTTTATACGGAGGGTAGTAAGATCGAAACCAGCCAAATCTGGTTGGTTGCAGGGAAGTGGACGTTGTTTTAACTCAGTGAAATAATGGGTTGAAATAGCAACTGTACCCAGATTTAGTCACACCTATACTGTGGGGTTACAATGTGTTGTGTGTGATTTATAAGTTTTTATAGGTTTTGTAAAACCTAATAATTTAGTGGATTTAGGCAATTTCTACTAAGTGCCTTGACCAAGGATCATAGCTACCATATACCCCTAATCTCACCCGCAAGGGTAATAATTGTTTACCTCACATATATTATAAAACCATTTAAACCTCAGAGTGGCGCTATAACCCTCAGTTCGGGCGAACCATCGGTTAATGCCACCAAACACTCAATATGGGCCCATGGATATCCGACGACAAAGATTGAATCGACTGGGATATTGGGAAAATTCCGTACAGACCTGAGCAGCGTTCATACCGGATTGTTCAACTGGAATCCAGTGGGGGCAGGTGTTGCTGATTTGTGCGCCATGAAATTAACCTAAATATTTGTGCACCATGAAATTAACCTAAATATTTGTGCACCATGAAATTAACCTAAAAATTTGTGCGCCATGAAATTAACATTAAATTTGTGCACCATGAAATTAACCTAGAAATTTGTGCGCCATGAAATTAGCATTAAATTTGTGCGCCATGAAATTAATCTAAATATTTTGTGCCATGAAATTAACCTAGAAATTTGTGCGCCATGAAATTAGCATTAAATTTGTGCGCCATGAAATTAACATTAAATTTGTGCGCCATAAAATTAACCTATAAATTTATGCGCCATGAAATTAACCTATAAATTTGTGCGCCATGAAATTAACATTAAATTTGTGCGCCATGAAATTAACCTAGAAATTTGTGCGGCATGAAATTAACATTCAATTTGTGCCCCATGAAATTAACATTCAATTTGTGTGCCATGAAATTAACACTAAATTTGTGCGCCATGAAATTAACCTAGAAATTTGTGCGGCATGAAATTAACATTCAATTTGTGCCCCATGAAATTAATCTAAATATTTTGTGCCATGAAATAAACCTAGAAATTTGTGCGGCATGAAATTAACATTCAATTTATGCGCCATGAAATTAACCTAGAAATTTATGCGCCATGAAATTAATCTAAATATTTTGTGCGTGATGAACTTGTACTGCGACTGGTTGCACTAAATGTTTGAATTTTTATTTGATTCCCATATCGTGGTTTTGTATATCACTACCTATACGTATGTATATCATGCATAAAAACATTTTGTAAATCAATAAATCATATTGTAAATCAATAATACATTTTGTAAATCAATAAATCATATTGTAAATCAATAATACATTTTGTAAATCAAGAATACATTTTGTAAACCAAAAATACATTTTGTAATTTGATAATACATTATGTAAATCAAGAATATATTTGGGGCCAATCGATGCTTTCGGGAACTAATAATGTGTTGTGTATAATGATCACGTATATTGTTTGTAGAACACGTATGTGAACGTATTTTAACTTACAAGTAATTTGCGTCGTATTAACGACGAGTACACCGCACTTTGTTTTTAAAACGCCAGTCATTATCGCAATTAAAATAGGCGTCGAAAAGTCTTCCCTCGGGGTACATATTTGCTATATATTGTTGTATATGTACCGTACAATAGATTCCACTAATCGCGTTACTATGCACTGCATTCTTAATAATAGAATGCAGCTTACAGAATAATATATATTATTGTGCGTCTATAGTCTATTGTCTGAATTATATGCTGCGAGTTACAAGAGTTAGACATCAGACAAGCACCGACTTTACAATCTCGAAGGACAGCCTAAAGTGATCTTTTGGTTCTGCGACGAGCAGTTATATGCACTTGCCCCTATTTAGGCATAAATAAAGCAGGGGTGCCAAATATTGCACTTAACGGACATTGCCTAAACCCAGTGAATTGATGAGTTCTACATAATTAAAGAAACGTGCGAATAAAACTCAACACATTGCAATAGCTCAGGTAACCCGACGGTGGGCGCGATGTGATCTGACGATTGCCCGTGTGATAACCCCCTTGGTTTTCCTATATTCACAGGAATAAACATGAATATCCCATCCTTGATTCCGGTGTTGCCACAAAGACACGCTTACGATTTTCCAGGCTTGTTTCCAAATAAAAATACTAAGGTCTATGACACTAATGTCCGTTTTTATTTGGAATCCGTAGATTTTTTTATGATTTTTGCATAGGCCTATCACTATCACACTAAATATTTGCATCTTTATGTAAAGCTAGCAGATCAGGTCTGGTTCGTCACTGATTACACAACTTCAAACTTGTTTTATTATGCTTAGACAAATAAAATATAGATTTGTTAAACTCGATTAGTGATTTTAGATTAATACGATAGAGGCAATATTGAAGAAATACCAGTATATGTTTCTAAACACCCCAAAGCTTTAAACAAAACTGAAATTAAACTAGAGAGTGTCAACCACGTGTTTAATCACCACTATTTGTAAAACACATTTTGTATGCTATGTATTCATGCGAGCAGGATCCCTTACTACGGTTTGTATTTTATACACTGAGTATGAGTTTGTTTCTGCAAGCACAAACGCATGGGTCCCTGAGGAAAAAAATCGATCTTGTTATTAATGTTATCGACAATATGTGCACGTCAGGTCTATGAAATTCAACACTGCTGAAAGTTTTAACCGGACGGCCATAGTTTTGTTTTTGCAAGCATAAACGCACGGCTTCTATAGTTATCAAACCAAACTTCTTTTTCATGTGTAATTAAAAAAGAATAATCGTGTTAGATTTACGAACATTTTACCACAAATGTTTTAGACTCTTGTCAAGCGCTGTAGTAAAAATTAAGCTGAATTCCCAAAACAGCCCGATTAAGTTTTCATTATTTTGATGATTTCCCCTTAACTTAATACCGTATTTACTCGATATATGGTATTTAGTGTTAGCCGCTCTTGATTGTAAGCCGCATGTGATATATAGTGTTAAAAATTTAATGTAAGCCTCCCTTGAATGTAAGCCGTATTTACTGTTAGAATGCACTCCACACCTCTCAACTTGTTTAGACAGTGGGAGACATAGTATCAGACAAAATACCGTATCGGCATAGCAACAAATCGCTAAGCAAAAAAATGTAAACCGCCCTTGAATGTAAGCCGCCCTTGAATTTAAGCCGCAAACATGATGGAAAAAAAAACTTTATAAGCTGCGGCATACAATCGAGTAAATACGGTACATAAATTTCTGTTTTTATGTATCTGGGTCATGTTATCTAACGATTCATACAGTTTTAATCCGCTTTAACGACTCCATGTTTGAAATGTCGGGCGATATGGCATGCCTGTTACAAATCTTTTTGCTTAAATGTACAGACAGCTGCGGATAGGAAACTAACATTTTACACGAATATAGGCTATTTCAGTGGCTACCATTGAAGTAAGGGGTCCTTTTGGTTTAAACAGGGCCGGTTTTAGGCCGATTTGACCGATTAGATCAAATTGGGCCCCGCACCTTGAAGGGGCCCCGCGCGAGCAGGGGTCTTTCTGTATTACGAGGTTTAAAATACTACTGAAACGTAAAATAAAAAGTGGAATAATATTCTTTTTCATATTATCAATTTGTTATGCATCGTAACTTAGTCAAATTTATATTTCTGTGTCTGCCTGTTACGTCATAATGAATATGGTTGCTAACCAATATATAGATATGTTTGGAAGTAAAACAATATATCGTAAGTAAGCATCCACATTACCTTTAATTTGTTTTATAGCAAGTATTAAATGTCTGTTCTGATAATATGACGGTCCAATTTCTATCTTGCTATAGGCATTTAACCAATTATTCTACCTATCTCTACATCGTAAACTGACCTCACGAGAAGGGATGTCACAAATTGTCTGCCACAGAAATCTTATATATTTTTGCAAACTTAATTTAAAGTTTGGATATGCAACCTAACATTAAAACAAATTTTCTGTCTGAAACCCCGTACATTGGGAACTTTCTCCGACCAAGCACTTAGGCAATGCACAATGAACGCCTGTATAAAATTGAAGCTTCGATCTGCAGCCTACACTCAAAACCCTACAATATTTTACTTAAACATTTTGAGACCATACCTCTTCGTACATCGGCATATTTTCCCAAGAAAACAGACATCAGATGCACAATAAGCGGCCAGTTGGTCTAGCGGGTAAGTGCGTCGCCTTTCAATCGAAAGGTTGCAGATACGAAACTGGTCGTTAGCTATAGTCGGTTGTGTTCTTGGGCAAGGCACTTTACGGACATTGCCTGAACCCAGCGGATTAATGGGTTCTACCAAATTGAAGAAACCTGTCTTTCATATACAACACACTGCAATAGCTCTGGTAACCCGACGGTGTGGGCGCGAGGTGATCTGATGATTGCCCATGTGTTAACCCCTTGGTTTTCCTATTCACGGGGATAAACATGAATATCCTATCCAATCAACACATATACTTTAAAACTATTTACAAAACCGCACGTCTTAACGAGAAAACCGGCGCTAGGCCCAGAACGAATTGCTTTGCAAGTCGAGAATCATCACCAATGTGCTCGTCAGATTCGGTCGCGCATATAGAAAATTTAAATAATTGTACGTCATCTAAATATAGCTTCATGGAACTGATATTTTTCTTACGTCACCAAATTAACAGTGCAGTTGTTGAGATTCTCAGAAAAAATCCGCCAATATGTTCTCGTAGGTACAACTTTGTTCACTTACAACAGTTGTTATTGGCTGGTTGAACGCACAGTGTGTACTTCTGTACAAAACGTCGCACAATAAGTTTTATTAATCCGAAATAGTTAAATCGAGATATAACGATAGGATATTTAGGATTTTCCCGTAAATGAGAAAATAAAACAGTTTATGGTGAGGTGAGCACAGGGTGCGAAAAAAGAATTATTTTATATCAAAGAAAGATTTAGAAAGATTACCTATAAGTACCGTTTAATAAGAATATCCTTTATTTTCTGTGAACAAAAAAAATCCGGGCGATATTACACAGGCAATCGTCAAGTACCCTTTGTCCAGCGTCGGGTTAACTAAGCTTATGTAGTGTTTTTTGTATGGTTAAATGTTTCTTCAATTTTAATGGGTAATACTGGGTCCATGCGATGTCCGCTAATTGCCTAGCCCAAGTTCAAAAGCGACTTGATATCGTCGTCCAGCTTATTCGATCATTTAGTTTTGCGGAAAGGCGATTTACTAACCCACCAAGCTAACCCGGCAATACTTTAAATCAGATAAAACTAATTTATACTTTTTAATCAAACAATATGATTCAAAAACTTTATCCTGTAGGTTGGAGCACAACGTGAATGGGTGTGGGATCAAAACCGAACGTTAGCTCATATTTTATTTAACCTGTTTAAGTTTCGTACCCATGATGGTTTCCTCCGCAAGTGATATTTTAAAATTCTGTTTATGAATCAGTTGTGTAGAGCATTTGTCCACACAACCGTTTGAATAATCAGTTGTGTCCCTGGGCAAGGCACGTAGCGGACATTGCCTGAATCCAGAAGGTTCTACTAAACTGAAGTAACGGCTTAATCATACATAACACACCAAAATAACTCTGGTAAACCGACAGTGGGACAACAAAACTGCACCAAACACATAACAATTGACTTTGAGCATATAGAAACTTGATAAACCATCCAAACCACAGCTCTATCAGCCGAGTAATCATCCAATAATGATAAACTAATTCTTCAGCCTGACAACATAGCGACAAATACTGGGGAAAAAGTTATCGTAGTAGTTATATGTGAAGTCTCGTTTAAATGAGCATGAATCATCTCATTTGTTTTGTAGCCGTCGTCTGCGGTTTTCATGTCATATCCGGTGAGTTGGTTAAATTGTGAGAATTGTGTTTCCGGTTATTGTTGGACAACTCGTGCCCATAAACGTGTCGCTAGAGCTATTACGGTGTGTGGATTGTTGTTTTATTCATGTCCTCGTGAATGGGAAGCCAGGTTAATCCACAAGAAACTATTAAAGAGTGTGGATGTTTCGTTTAATTTATATTCTTGTGGATGGAAAGCCGACTTTATCCATGAGTATCGTAAGACACCTCATGCTTACAGTCAAGTTGCTTGATCTATTACAGTGTGTGGATTGTTGTTTTATTTATATCCTCGTGGATAGAAAGCCAGGTTTTATCAACGGGTATCGTAAGAAACCTCAACCCCACAGCCGATTTGCTGGAGCTATTACAGTGTGTCGATGGTTGGTTCATTTATATCCTCGTGTGTGGGAAGCCGACTTTATGATTTGGTATCGCAAGACACCTCATGCTCACAAGTCAAGTAGCTGGAGCTATTACAGTTTGTGAACGACCCGATATGGCTTTAACTTGCATGGACTGATAATATAGGTGAGCTAAGATTCGACGAAAATCCAACAAAACCTTCGACATTTACTATTTACCAGGACAACCGGTATTTCAAAAAGGTTCCTTACATCTCCACTCATACTCGACCAATCCCTCCATAAAAATAAACATCCGGCATCGAGTATGTTTGTCCTCCCCTCCTGCATATGTGCTAGCACTGGCGACTCCCACGGACCTATCCCTGCCCCATCAATTCGACACCAACGTCCTATATATCCTACAAGCGAGCTTTATAATTGATCTGATGCGAATGGATCAAAGCACAGGATGGAATACAACGATTAAAGTGGATTGGTCGCTTGCTACTGGTATAGTATATGTGTTATCACTGTGAATGAGAAAACGCCGGTTATCACACGGCGATCTAAGCATTAACTTGGACATTGAAGTATTATTCCGATGATTGGATTATAACGTCGGGTTACTGGAGCAAGCGCAGTATGTTGTGTATGATTATTACGTTTCTTTAGTTGTGTCCAAGCACACAATCGAATAACCAGTGACTGATTGTAATCCCACAACCTTTCAACCAAGCTCCAACAGCTATAACAAAGCATTTGACCCCAGCCCCATCTTACAGGTAGAGGAATAACTTACAACGATCTGTATATTTGGATGCCTGAACCAAGCAAGCAGATTCACAAGTCCCGAAGCCAAGCCGCAGAGTTTTGCAAAGAGATCGGTGATGGTTCGTTGGTCGAGATTGTTGATTTACAACTATATGACGAAGTTCGCAATTATGTCAGCACGGTATTGGTCAATGGCGAGATTAGAAACTTCGCCCATGTATGGTTCGGAATGGATTACAACATAACGGTTTGTAGAGAGGCTGTTTCTATTAAATCCAATGACTTCGGTCTTATCTATATATACGTTAATGTTAAAACAAATCCATTGGTCGGTACTGGTCCGATCGCATAGCTTAGTAGGCGTCGCCTTTCAGCCAAAGGGTTGTAGATTTAAAACTGCATGCTAGCTAGTAGTTTTTGTTCTTGGGTATCGCACTTAGCGCACATCGAATGAACCCAATAAATTTATGGGTTTAAGTAAAACTGAAGCAGACATATCATTCATAACACACAACGATACCTTTAATAACCCTGCGATTGGCGCCAGGTAACTTTACAATTGCCCGTGCGACAACCACCCCTGCGTTTTTACATTCACGGGGATAAACATGAATATCCTTTTAGAAAATTCAAGACTTCAGTCTTATCTATCTATACGTAGAACAAATTGTGTTCAGCCGATGGGATATATTTCATGATGTATAAAAATAATTAAATATCGTTTAATTGTTTTATTGGACAATTACCGTCCAATTTCTGTGACATATTAGCCACGCATAATATGTAAAGATGCTTTCCGGTTTGCTCAGTTGTGTGCATCTCGGACCTTTATACGGAGGGTTGGGGGATCAAAACCAGCTAAATCTGGTTGGTTGCAGGGAAATGGACGTTGTTTTAACTCAGTGAAATAATGGGTTGAAATAGCAACTGTACCCAGATTCAGTCACACCCACTGTGAGGTTACAATGTGTTGTGTGTGATTTATAAGTTTTTATAGGTTTTGTAAAACCTAATAATTTAGTGGATTTAGGCAATTTCTACTAAGTGCCTTGACCAAGGATCATAGCTACCATATACCCCTACTCTCGCCCGCAAGGGAAATACTATTTACCTTACATAATGTTATATAACCATTTAAACCTTAGAGTGGCGCTATAACCCTCAGCTCGGGCGAACCATCAGTCAACGCCACCAAACACTCAATATGGGCCCCTGGATATCCGACGACAAAGATTGAATCGACTGGGATATTGGGAAAATTCCGTACCGACCTGAGCAGCGTTCATACTGGATTGTTCAACAGGAATCCAGTGGGGGCAGGTGTTGCTGATTTGTGCGCCATGAAATTAACCTAAATATTTGTGCGTAATAACCTTGGACTGCGACTGGTTGCACTAAATGTTTGAATTTTTATTTGATTCCCATATCGTGGTTTTGTATATCACTACCTATACGTATGTATATCATGCATATAAACATTTTGTAAATCAATAAATCATTTTGTAAATCAAGAATACATTTTGTAATTTGATAATACATTATGTAAATCAAGAATATATTTGTGGTCAATCGATGCTTTCGGGAACTAATAATGTGTTGTGTATAATGATCACGTATATTGTTTGTAGAACACGTATGTGAACGTATTGTAAGTTACAAGTAATTTGCGTCGTATTAACGACGAGTACACCGCCCTATGTATTTAAAACGCCAGTCATTATCGCAATTAAAATAGACGTCTAAAAGTCTTCCCTTGGGGTTACATATTTGCTATATATTGTTGTGTATGTACCGTACAATAGATGCCACTAACCGGGTTACTATGCGCTGCATTCTCAATAGAAGAATGCAGCTTACAGAATAAAATATTACTGTGCGTCTATAGTCTATTGTCTGAATTATATGCTTCGAGTTACAAGAGTTAGACATCATACAAGAACCGACTTTACAATCTCGAAGGACAGCCTAAAGTGATCTTTTGGTTCGCCAAAGACGAGCAGCCAAATGCACTTGCCCCGATTAAGGCATAAATAAAGCAGGGGTGCTAAATATTGCACTTACCGGACATTGCCTAAACCCAGTGAATTGATGAGTTCTACATAATTAAAGAAACGTGCGAATAAAACTCAACACACTGTAATAGCTCAGGTAACCCGACGGTGGGCGCGAAGTGATCTGACGATTGCCTGTGTGTTAAACCCCTTGGTTTTCCTATATTCACAGGAATAAACATGAATATCCCATCCTTGATTCCGGCGTTGCCACAAAGAAACGCTTACGATTTTCCAGGCTTGTTTCCAAATAAAAATACTAAGGTCTATGACACTAACGGCTGTTTTTATTTGGAATCCGTAGATTTTTTATGATTTTTGCCTTCCACTATCACACTAAATATTTGCATCTTTATGTAAAGCCAGCAGATCAGGTCTGGTTCGTCACTGATTACACAACTTCAAACTTGTTTTATTTTGCTTAGACAAATAAAATATAAATTTGTTAAACTCGATTAGTGATTTAAGATTAATACGATAGAGGCAATATTGAAGAAATAATAGTATATGTTTCTAAACACCCCAAAGCTTTAAACAAAATTGAAATAAAACTAGAGAGTGTCAACCACGTGTTTAATCACCACTATTTGTAAAACACACTTTGTATGCTATGTATTCATGAGAGCAGGTCCCTTACTACGGCTTGTATTTTATACGCTGAGTATAAGTTTGTTTCTGCAAGCGTAACGCATGGGTCTCTGAGGAAAAAATCGATCTTGTTATTA
>CH002143.1:461139-505023 GCA_000149265.1 Ciona savignyi | reverse complement strand
ATAACTTACCACTGGAAGTGGGAAAAAACTTAGAAAATTTTTCAAAAATTTTGAAAATTTTTTACCTCAGTTCGGTATGTTCCAGCGATGGAATTTTGTTTAAAGTTCGCCCGTGTAACCACGGTCAGACTTGCATCACATGTACAAATTTAAATGCATAACTTACCACTGGAAGTGGGAAAAAACTTAGGTTTCTAAACACCCCAAAGCTTTAAACAAAATTGAAATAAAACTAGAGAGTGTCAACCACGTGTTTAATCACCACTATTTGTAAAACACACTTTGTATGCTATGTATTCATGAGAGCAGGTCCCTTACTACGGCTTGTATTTTATACGCTGAGTATAAGTTTGTTTCTGCAAGCGTAACGCATGGGTCTCTGAGGAAAAAATCGATCTTGTTATTAATGTTATCGACAATATGTGCACGTCAGGTCTATGAAATTTAACATTCCTGAAAGTTTTCACCGGACTGCCATAGTTTTGTTTCTGCAAGCATAAACGCACGGCCTCTATAGTTATCAAACCAAACTTCTTTTTCATGTGTAGTTAAAAAAGAATAATGTGTTAGATTTACGAACATTTTACCAACAAATGTTTTAGACTCTTGTCAAGCGCTGTAGTAAAAATTAAGCTAAATTCCCAAAACAGCCCCGATTAAGTTTTCATTATTTTGATGATTTCCCCTTAACTTAATACCGTATTTACTCGATATACGGTATTTAGTGTTAGCCGCCGTTGAATGTAAGCCGCCCTTGCTTGTAAGCCGCATGTGATAGTGTTACAAATTTAATGTAAGCCTTCCTTAAATGTAAGCCGCATTTACTGTTAAAATGCACACCACAATTCTCAACTTCCTTGTTTAGACAGTGGGAGACATAGTATCAGACAAATATCGTATCGGCATAGCAACAAATCGCTAAGCAAAAAATGTACACCGCCCTTGAATGTAAGCCGCCCTTGAATTTAAGCCGCAAACATGATGGAAAGAAAAACTTTGGAAAGCTGCGGCTTACAAAAATGTACACCGCCCTTGAATGTAAGCCGCCCTTGAATTTAAGCCGCAAACATGATGAAAAGAAAAACTTTTGAAAGCTGCGGCTTACAATCGAGTAAATACGGTACACAAATTTTCTGTTTTTATGTATCTGGGTCATGCTATCTAACGATTCATACAGTTTTAATCCGCTTTGACGACTCCATGTTTGAAATGTCGGGGGATATGGCATGCCTGTTACAAATCTTTTTGCTCAAATGTACAGCTGCGGATAGGAAACTAACATTTCACACGAATGTAGGCTATTTCAGTGGCTACCATTAAAGTAGCTGTCCTTTTAGTTTAAATCTACACTTGCTCATTGCACGACTTTTAGTCAGGAAGCTCAATAACAAGCCTCAGTCTACCACCGACTATCAAGGATCAAAATGCAAAGAAATATGGCAAGTCCCATACGCGTCGCAGTTCATATATGGCGATTTCTAAACCTGAACAAACAGATTTGCTCACGTATTTACCTCTGACTGTCGCCGCTGTTCGGCACTTTGTTAGCTTTACTTTCTTGCTTCTTCATTACATTAAACAGTAGTAACTAAATCTAAACTAAGGCAAAATCGAACAAAACAACGTTAGCCTTACAAAATATTCTTGATTTTTGTATTTTCTTACAGAGTGCTTTTTTGTGTGATTCGTCTTGATTATATGTTTGATAATATCAGTCGTTAATAAGCGTATAATTACTTTTTATTTATATTTGTGCAAATACTGATTTATTAATTGTAGGTTAACTAACTTTTATTACAGTCGCCTTCCCTTTTTAACAAAATACTTGGTTTTGTTTTATTTTAACTCTGTATACATGGCGAGCGATACGAGTAAATAGAATATTTAGTCTTATTTTTAGTGAATAGGATAAGGCCATTAGATTTGTTAATGCGATATATGGTGTATAATGGAAACAATTTCTCCAAAAATTAAATAGATTTCATGAGTTTAACAATAATATTTAAGTAATACCAATACATGATAATACATATATATAGACATTACTAGTCAAATTTCTATGTAGATGTCCGTCTATATAAGTCTGGTTATTTCAGCAGTCGGTTCTAAGATATCCAAGTCTTCTTATAGAAAGCTCGATGCCATAGCAACCAACATAGAAACCAACATAAAAGTATTTCCTCCCCCAATTCGGACAGAACCATTTCCAGAGTTACAACAATCTAAAAGTGTAAGTCAATGCGAAAATATTAAAAATATAGATAATGGTCCATATGTTATTCGACTTGTTCCCACTTTTTTACTGGACTAAGATTCGACTAACACATTTTCCATATAGAATTATGTATAATACCGATCGCGCTAACCATTTAACCACACTACTGAGTTTTCTATAAATTACATATTTTGTGTTCAGAACAAAATCATTGCTAGTGGTTAGCCATACTGTCGATCAAACTACGGATTTTTGCTCGTTAAATTGTGTTTTTAACACGGGGCATTTAACATATAGACTTATATCTAAGTAAAATTCTCACCTGTTTTACAGTTTGATGCGCAGGTTTTTGTCGTTCTAACCGTCACACAACCAGTATTGTAAGCAGACTTTCTGCATTTCCTAACAGTGTTAACAGATGAGATTCCAAGCGCTAAAATAGAAAATCATTACAGTGGTTTAACATATGTACATACCAAGATAGTGTCAAACACGTTTTAACCATCACTATTTTTAAAACTATTTTAAAGTGACCGCTATATGTGTCTACACGTAGAATCGATTGGGTTCCCCAGTTACCTAATCACTGTTGGTATTGCTTATAGAAAGTGTCTAACGTGTGTTTTTGTAAATTTAAAACAATGATAAATGGGGTATAAATATCCCGATGGTATGATATCGCCAAAAACGCCCAAAGAAGCTGAAAACGGCAAACTTTTTTTACACTTTTCCCGATAGCGGAGATTGCCCGAGTTTTTGTAAAATTAAAAAATCGAGACAAACTATGGGAATGCCAGTTAGAATTTCCAATAGCTTTAACGTGATTGTATTACCACCCGCCAATGACCTGTCAACCGGACACGTCTGTCATCAGCGGGACGTAAAAAAGAAAAAAAAACGGAATAAAATCAAAACGTAAGACGTTACCGGTTAGATAGGTGGTTACCGTCGAGCAGTAATTTTCACCATTAAGACAAGGTACAACATTGGATTCTGTCAGAGCGCCGGTCTTACAAGTAGTAGTTGATATCACATTGTTGGTAGCACAGAAATAGCAACGAAGCGTCAAACCTGAGAACAGTTGTATTACAGAACGGTGAACGCGACCGATAAATATAACAAAAAATCCAAACTTTCCTTTTTTACCTTTTGGGATAAGTAAAGCAATGAAGGCTATATAGAAGAAGATTACTTAAGACATTTTTATTGGACAGCTTTAAAATCTTTGGCTCTTGTGATCTAAAAGAACAAATAAAAATCCAATTAAGAAAAAAACACACAATAAAATTACTGTTTTATGGTAATTATTTTCTTAAGTTGTCCTGTTATTATATGCGCTATCTGCTTAAAATCTCTCGGAGACCTAGTTCCTGTAAATCTTTTGCAACCGAGAGGTGTTACCGAAAAAAATTCCCAATTCAATTGTTTCTTAAGGATTTTCCTAGTTTTTATATTTTCGGAAAGCATTTAAAAAGATATTTCGAAATGATGTATAAAAACATAACCTTTACATTTAACATTTTTGAAATATTACTCCAAACATTTTTCTTTAAATTTTCTCATCTAGTTTAACCGCACACTTTTAAACTCATAGCTGCCTTTAAAAGGTGCTGACAAAATGATAATATTATCAAATAGAGTGCCTTACTAAACTGCCAAATGTGTATATTCAGAATTCATCGTCGAATCGTCACTTCCTTGTAGTTATCAATATTGTGTTTGACATATCCGTTGTATCGCATTGCAATAATTTGTGGCTACAATTAAAGCGGTTGCATCAAACATTGAAACAATAATGTAACTACATCTGGCGACCGTCAATCTACTAATTTACTATGCAGATAACGAGAGAACATCAACTGTATTTCAATCTACGTGCAAACAATATTCATTGTTTGTGTTTAGAATAATGTTTAGTATGTTTACTTCAATACTAATCGCTATAAAAGAGTTTTTCAAAATCAAGAAATACACAGCTATGCAAGCAGCTCGCTTTGCCACCAGACGCAAGGCATGTTGCTTCGATGCCGTGGACTCAAGAGCGGGTACGAACATACCCGCCTAGCCGATTCCCCGTAATTTAACTATCTGGCCGGTTTTGCTGATGGTCTTATTTACTTGCAATATTGCGCAATATATAAAGTCAAACTTTAAATAAACTAATTGTTGAAGCTAAATCTCAACAGTCGGCGCGATGTTTGGGCCGTGACCAATAAGTGACTATTCTCATTTAATGCTCGATTTAAAGTGTTTTCAGTTCAAACGTTCCAGCAATACTTCCAACAACAATAACAGGAATCAGGAGTCAGGAGATTAAATTTAGTTATTGATAGTCAATATAATAAATAAACAAAGAAAAACATATTAATCTTATATAAAGGTTACAACTAACTTATGACATCGCAGAAAACTGGCGCAAAACTGAAACACGAGTTTAGAAAATGAAACAAAGAACGGAAAGTTCGCCGATAGGTGGCGCAACAAATATTATAAACAACCCGGGTCATACAGTACTGAAAAAGGGAATTGTTGACGTAAACACTAATCGTTGACTGTCTTACGTAGTTGAATGGTTAAATTTAATAAAAGTTAACGAAAAGGAAGCCGCTGCAGTTTTAGCTAGTTTTCAATTTTGTATGTGGCAAACTTTTCGGTTTTAACAACAAAAGGTCATTTTAATTTGTACTTATTTAAGTTACGTTAAAAAAGTAATTTGTGCTTCATAGTTAGTTGATACATTTCCAATCATATTGTTATAGTAATAAAGTAAAACATACAAATTGCGACTTCGCATGTTTAGGAATGGAACTGTAACTTACAGTAAGATTAACATGTGAGCATGTTTACTAAGTTCAAAGTTACAAAACAAGTAGTCTATATGGTAGGTTTTCCTACCTGTCTGGTGCCTACTATTCTCCGTGTGTTTGGGCTCAATTCCCAAGCACCAAAGACTTTGCCCTTCGTCCCATTAGTCTACTAACTAAACTAGTTCAACAATAAATGCCTTAACATTGTTGGGTGTTTTTTCATTAAATTCTTCCGCGGTTTTTAAACTGCCTATGTCCGGCCGGTTAGTCTTGCGGTTAAGTGCGTCGCCTTTAAATACAAATGTTGTATGTGCGAAACTGGTCGCTAGATAGTCGCTTGTGTCTTTGGGCAAGGCACTTTACGGACATTGCCTGAACCCAGCGGATTAATGGGTTCTACCAAATTGAAGGAACGTGTCTATCATACACATCAAACTGCAATAGCTCCGGTAACCCGGCGGTAGGCGCGAGGTGATCTGACGATTGCTCGTGTGTTAACCCCCCCTGATTTTTTCATTTATGGGGAAAATGAATATCCTATCCTACCTCAACAAATGCCTTTAAGTGCTTCGGATCTTAAACTTTTAAGGTTGCAGCTGTATAAAGACAAGGCTAGTCGTGGCAGAGCTTAAAAATTGTAGCCATTTAAACACATATACAATTTTGTCAAGCAGTGACCTAAAATGCCCCTTGAATATCGCGATTTCCGATTACTTGTCAGTGGGTATGAGGTAATCTATCTGTAGTAGCGCTCTACTTTTAAACGAGGCTTAACCAGGGTACGACAAGGGGTTAACAGATGTCAGGTATTTTATTGGGTTATCGCGCAGCGTGCAGCCAGTTAAAGCACTGTACACGGGGGCAGCTTAAGTAGGTAGGGTAAAACTGAGAGAGCGGCCAGGCCAAGCGAGGCCTCCAATCAAGCGATGGAATTATACGCGGTTTAACAATTATAACAGGAAAGACATGTTAGTATACAAGGCTTGGAGTGCGTTAAACAGAACTCGCAGTAAACGATTTATCGACTGAGCTGCTAAAACAGGAAACTAATCGCTTCTCATGCACAAAATATGAACACATGGCATGGAACTACTAGTTAAAATACACAGCGATAGAATTATTAATACGTGTCAGATTACCACATATCTCACGATTTCCTGTACGACAATGCTATTTTCTGTATTCACGGAAAAAACACGAATGTCAACTTAAGGCGACGAATACCTGTCGAGCATTGGCTTATCTTTCAAACAAGCGTGTGAACTTAGGAGATCTCATATGCAAACATTTAAACACAAAATCCTCTTAAAGTCGTTTTGGCATCTTCAGCTGCGATGTTTCTTTTTCCGATGTTTTGGGACTGCACATGACAATTTGCTAAATGTTAAAAAAGTGGAAGAAGTAATAAATAAAACTGAAAATGAATTGTTAAATTAAATTATTCCAGTATATCTTGAATCAATTATAATAAAACAGATTTTTTTTATAAACTATTGCTACTTGTTTCGATCAGTTGGTCACTTAAAGTCGACAAAAGTCTAACAGAGAGGGGCATACAATCAAAGTGTCATCACTGAACTATTATTATCGCAGCTGTCGAATAATCTTGTCTATTTCAATTTTTCTCTGGACAAAGGCTCCTAACGGAGAGCTAGAGGAATGGCTCCTAACAGAGAGAGTCCTAACGCATTAAGTAACATCTTATATGTGTCGATACTGAGAGTTTTATCTGGAATCTAAATCGTTGAAATATCTAACGATTTAACTCGTAACTGGTACTAAGTTAATCACCTCAACTGCTCAATACAATTGATGTTATAAAACTACTGAGGCTTTGGTCGACGAACCACAAAAGACAGTAGTCAAGTCAAGGATACGTTTACGCAGAATACCTTAATTACTTAACGCACCTCTGAGAGTCGAGACACAGCGCGTATAAGGGAATCGCAGATCGCATCAGGGCAGCGACCTGCAACGGTTCCCTACATATTAAATACGTATATTTTGTCGTTTTTCAATAAAAATTAATTTTTTGAACTTTTATCAAGCATGAAATTGGTCATTTTTGGAGTTGAAAATTTAAGAAATGTTAGCTTTATCTTTGTTTTTACTGTACCAAAATGATACCACATTCATAGCACATAAATATTTGATTTAGACTGGTAACTGGAAACACATTAGTTTCTTCTAGCAAAAAAACATACGATATACACTTTGCGGAAAAGATATACAAAGTGTAAGACAAAGAGGGAATCCAATTGGTTCTGCATGCGAAAATAAATACCGTCAAATAGTCAAAATTGGTTTTACAAATAATGACTACAATGTAAAGCACGGTCGTAATAAACCAATTGATTAAAATAGTTTATTCTTGAAATGCCTTAAAAATAGTTTATTCATAGTTTTTTACAACACCCCATTTACGAGAAAATATGAATCCTTTCTAACAAGGAATTTTCCGAAAATTAAATAGATCTCACTTGTAATTCAAACCAAAATAGTGAAGAAATTAAATTATGTCCGGGGCAAACTTGAAATTTAAATCAAAAAATAAAAGAATTTCTAAAAGTTTGAAGTTGTTGAACAAAAGATAAATAGCACTAATTGATTTAGTATAAACCGATCCAAGTGGAATTTGAAATACTTTATAATTACACAGAGTATCTAACAAAAGGACATACATATGTAGCAACAGTATATAACGTATATATATTCAAAGGTAGGCATACAATACATTGTAATGAAGGATATTAAGGTAAAAAAATAGAAGTTTGTGCGTGGAAGCATAACTCTATATCCCCGTGTTCATTTACAATTGTCAGAGACACATTGAAGATTGGACTTTTTGGAATATTTTCCACCGTTCTTATGTCAGATATTTGCCAAAAGTCTGTAATAAGGTTGTATTAATTAAAGAATTAGTAGGTTGCAGTGTACCGAAACCGGCGACTGACGTTTGTCCTTTGGTAACTCTAGTAAAGAATGTCGTCTTGGTTTATTAATGAGTTGAATTAGAACTGTAACAAAAAACCGGTTCGATAAAAATCTTTGGCTTAGAGTCTAAGACGATTATGATATTGACAACATATTGTTCAAATCACTAAACTCACGGAACTAAAACATTACAGTTTGAAATGGTATTTTATTGTGGGCATCACTTAATCAGTCTGGCGCGCGTGTTTTTCGTTGATTGTTTTATTATAGCGTGTTTAAATTTAGCTGAGTACTTTACATTTGCCTTTACTTGTATTTTCTACGACCTTACGTTTATTTTTGTTAGTTGCTAACTTACTTATGTTACAGCGCCAAGTTAAGTTATAAGTTTGTTTAAACTTTGAATAAAGTAAAATTCAGTGCAATTAAACAAACTTATATTATCTGCAAGAAGATGTCATCTTTGAACGATGTACTGAGACCGTCAAGATTCGACGCTGATTCTGGATCGCCTAAAGCAGCCAAGCAGCTGCAACATTGGTTAAGGATATTTACAGGATATTTAGAGAACTGTACAAAATATGCAACAGCTCAACGCGCAGAACTTCCCAACAAACTAAGCATTCTGTTTGCATTCGTAAGTACAGAAGTATACGAATTAATTGAAGATTGTCCTTCATATGAAGATGCTGTAACAAAATTGAAATCCATATATATTAAAACTCCAAACGAGATTTTTGCGCGTCACCTATTGTCAACACGTAAACAGAAACCGGATGAAACATTACAAGAATATCTACATGTGTTGCACGGGCTAAGTAGAGATTGCAATTTTAAAGATGTCACCGCCAGCGACTATCGCAAAGAACTTGTCCGAGATGCCTTTATAAACGGTTTATCTTCACATCTTATACGTCAGCGTCTTTTGGAGAATAACGAGCTGACCTTGGATCAAGCGTTTGAAATTGCTAACACGCTACGCATGGCGCAAGAACACTCTGCAGTTTATTTGCAACAAGGAGGTGCGGTAGCAGCCGTTTCCCCTCCTGAGGAAATGTCGACTTCGGGGACACCGTTAACTGAGGATTACGGGACAATCGGTTCAATCGCAAAACCCAAACCAAAACGATGTTGTTACTTCTGCGGCAATTTGTCCAATCACGCACGTATGCAGTGCCCTGCTCGAAATGTATCCTGTTTTGCTTGTGGTAGGAGAGGCCATTTCTCCTAAGCAAATGGGGAATGAGGTGAGGCGACAATCGCATTCAGGTTATACCGCAGCCCTACATACACCGACGGACCAATCATTGTGTTCTATTACGGCGTCTTGTCCTGGTAGTCTTTCTCGAGCTGCATGTACAGTTAATGTTCAGGGCAAGAATGTCACGGCACTTGTTGATTCCGGCAGTTCCGAAAGTTATATAGATGCATCTATATGCGAAAAGCTCAACTTGAAAACATATCCGTCATCTCACCAAGTTCAAATGGCATCCTCTTCTTTAAAATTAAAATCTATGGGGTTTTGTCTGGTAAATTTAAAGATTGAAGATATACAGTATAATGCTACAAAGCTGCATGTGCTTGAACAGCTTTGTAGTGACGTCATACTTGGATTAGATTTCCAAAGTCAACATCAGAGGCTAATATTTGAATTTGGTGGAAAATCTCCAGACTTAGTTGTTTCTAATAAATCTAACTGTGCACTCGCAGCGGCTAATACGGAGGCTGCTTCCCTCTTTTCAAATCTGTCACGGGACGTCAGGCCCATCGTCACTAAATCTCGTCGTTTTAATCCGGAGGACCGAGAGTTTATTCAACGTAGCATTGATAACTTACTTTGTGAAGGTGTAATTAAAGCTAGCAGATCTCCCTGGCGTGCGCAAGTCGTGGTTGTAAAGGACGAAACAAATCGACACAAGAAGCGGTTGTGCGTTGACTATTCGCAAACCATTAATATATATACCGAGCTGGATGCTTTTCCCTTACCACGCATAGATGACATGGTAACTGAACTTGCCAAATACAAAGTATTCTCAACTTTTGATTTGCGTAGCGCCTACCACCAAATTCCAATCGTCGAATCGGAACGTAAATACACCGCATTTGAAGCTAATGGTCGGCTGTACGAATTCATTCGTATTCCATTTGGTGTAAAGAATGGAGTCGCCGCTTTCCAAAGAAAAATGAGTCAATTGATCGAAGAGGAAGGCTTAAAAAGCACATTTCCATACCTTGATAATATAACAGTTGCTGGTCGTGATAAAGCGGATCATGACATTAGAGTAAAAGCCTTCATGGACGCAATCAAACGCCGAAACTTTACCATAAACGAAGCCAAAACGATTTCAGGCGTAACGCATATCCAAATTCTAGGATATGTGGTTGGAAACGGTGAAATAAAACCAGACCAAGAACGCATGCGCCCTCTTCAAGAATTTCCTCCGCCCAACGATGTCCGATCGCTTCGCCGAGTCCTTGGAATGTTTGCTTATTATGCAAAGTGGATTCGTGATTTTGGGGATAAAATTCGACCTCTGGCAGCGACCAAAGATTTTCCTCTTTCTAAGGAGAGCCTTAAAGTGTTTAACACTTTGAAAGACGAGCTTAAAAACTCTGCACTACGATCTATTGACGAGTATGCCCTTTTGTTGTCGAATGTGACGCTTCGGATGTCGCAGTTTCTGCCACTTTGAATCAAGGAGGGCGACCAGTGGCGTTCATGTCTCGTACCTTACAGGGGAGCGAGATTCATTACCCCGCATATGAAAAAGAAGCAACAGCTGTTATAGAAGCAGTACGAAAGTGGTCTCATTTGCTTTCTAGGCAAACGTTTACCCTAATCACCGACCAACGCTCCGTTGCTTTTATGCTCGACAGTCGCCGTCGATCCAAGATTAAGAATAATAAAGTCCAGCTATGGCGCATGGAGCTGGCTGCATTTTCATACGTTATGAAGTATCGCCCTGGACAACAAAACGTTGGCCCCGACTCGTTTACTAGAGCATTTTGCTCCTCCTCCTCGGGCGTGTACAATCTGGAATACCTCCACAATAACCTATGTCATCCTGGTGTCTCACGGCTGCTACACTTTGTTCGTACAAAGAACCTGCCACACTCCACTGCGGACGTTCGGAGGGTTACAGCTGAATGTAAGGTATGTGCTGAAGTTAAACCACAATTCTTTCGACCAAATATAGGCACCATAATCAAGGCAACGCAGCCCATGGAGCGTCTGAGCGTAGATTTTAAAGGTCCCGTTTCTTCAACATCAAGCAATAAGTATTTATTGATTATAATTGACGAGTTTTCACGATTTCCTTTTGTTTTTCCATGTAAGGACATGACGACCCGAACCGTGATCACTTGTCTCGACAAGTTGTTTGCGTTATGTGGCACTGCTGGGTTTATCCACTCCGACAATGGACCAGCATTTGCATCACATGAATTCAAAAGTTATTTGCTGAGACGTTGCATTGCGTCAAGCAAATCAAGTATCTACCATCCTGCTGGAAATGGACAAGCGGAAAAATGTGTTGGGACTGTATGGAAAACTATTTTGCTGGCGTTGAAGACGCGCCGTTTGCAGCAGTCTCAATGGGAAACAGTTTTGCCCGACGCCCTTCACTCCATTCGATCTTTAGTATGTACTGCTACTAATGCCACGCCCCACGAAACGTTTTTTTAATTTTCAAAGAAGATCAACAACCGGCGAATCTCTTCCAACATGGATGACCAACCCTGGAAAAAGTATATTTACGCCGATTTGTGAGACCGGACAAAAGCGCGCCGCTAGCAGACGAGGTTGAACTAGTAAATATCAATCCGACCTACGCAAATGTTCGCTTTCCCAATGGTCGCGAAGCAACTGTGTCACTCAGAGACATTGCACCCTGTCCACAGGATCCTGTTGAGAATGTGACTGCTGATGGCGATACCGAACTTAGTCCGGAAATGTTGAACCCTGTCTCACCTAATTTAAGCGACGAATCTAGCACCGCTAATTCTAATAACCCTTCTACAATTGATATCGTCAGCGAGCCTAGTACCCCCAATCTTACTTCTGATAATACCGAACATACTGTAAGACGCTCTGCTCGCAGTAACAAAGGCATACCACCTCAGCGATATAGCAACTCATATTTTTAAGAAGGGGTGAATGAAATGGTATTTTATTGTGGGCATCACTTAATCAGTCTGGCGCGCGTGTTTTTCGTTGATTGTTTTATTATAGCGTGTTTAAATTCAGCTGAGTACTTTACATTTGCCTTTACTTGTATTTTCTACGACCTTACGTTTATTTTTGTTAGTTGCTAACTTACTTATGTTACAGCGCCAAGTTAAGTTATAAGTTTGTTTAAACTTTGAATAAAGTAAAATTCAGTGCACAGTTCTCGACCATATGTAATACACTACATTAGTTACCCACAGTGTGCACAAGGTAATCTGACAATTGTTCGTGTGTAAAATAACGTTTCTTTGGGTTTCTCTTTCATGAATAAACTTAATGATTGCCCAATTTGTTTCCTCATGAAACACAAGTTTTTTTGTTTTTGTTTTTTTGTTCGAACTCAGTTTCGAACCCATTAAGGCTTCGTCAACAAGACCGTTTTATTTGGTAGGCTAGTCTGTATATGTATCGGTCGGTTTAACCATTTATTTCCAGTTCGAAATTGCCTCTCCAGCTCGGTTGTGTTCTTGGGCATGGCAATTTGAGCACATTGCTTGAACCTAGTGCAGTAGTAGTTACTGCCAAATTGAAGAAACGTCTAAAGCAGTGGTTCTTAAACTGGGTTCGATCGAACCTCAGGGGTTGATGAGTCAGTATCTGGGGTTCGGCGGAGATTAGGATAAGTATACACACGCTATGTGTATAGTGTAAATTTTTGTTTTATTTCTATGTCGTTGGTTTAAATTCCTCGCATTTTTTTACGCTCACCGATTTTACGTTATTGACTTGATTCGTTGATTACTTGATTGCCTGGTTTTCTCTATATATTTCGTTGTACCCTTTGTGCTTTAAAGTAAGAGGCAAGAGGCGAAGGATAGTTCTGTACAGTAATGTGAGTTGTACAGTTGTGTATTTACGAGTTGTGCCATTGTGAGCGTCTAGTTGCATTGTGGCGGTCGAGGTTGTAGACCGAGCAACAATAAATTGGGCTGAAACGCTACAATAGCAATCACAATGTCTAACCAATGGGCCGAGGCCCATTTGTTTTTTTCTTTGAATAATAAGATCTTATGTGCAACAGATACATAGTTCACTTTAGGCTCAAGTTTTTTAACAGATATATTTTAAATTTCACCGAAGGGTTCGGTGAATGCCCGCATAAAACTTGCGGGGTTCGGTACCTCCAACAAGTTTAAGAACCACTGGTCTAAAGCATACATGGGGGGCTAATCGTACGATTGCACGGGTGTTAACGTCCCTTTCGCTTTTCAATCGCCGGGGATAAACATGAATATTTTATCCTATGTACATACAATTCTCAGAAGTTACGAGTTTTAGGCTTTAGAAGTGACTACCATCCATTTTTCGTTACCTCCAACAGTTCCCTTGCATTTGAATTTAACATAATCGCATATATTTCCACGGACATTAAACACTCTGAGTTTTTCCAGGAGCAGTTCCAGCCCATAAGTCAAGATCAAACACCAGTGAATTGTAATCAGTTGCTGAAAATGTGTAAACCAATTAGTATTAGCCCAGATGCTTTTTATACATTACACAAAAAATGCGGCCCGCAAAACCTTGAAAAATCCTAACTATTCGTTGTTGTGTTCGTCCGTTTTATTCCTAAATGATGTGTTATATTTAAACTATTATAACGGGAAATCGGCTGTTTAATAAAATAAATTGAACATATATTATAAGAACCCAAAGAATCGCGATGGAAAAGCGGGATGAATCATTGATACTATTGGATTAATTTGTGGATAAAATTGAGAATTAAACAAGAAGGTCCTTTGCGCCAGCCAGTGTAATCAGAAGACGTCCGCTTAATTCCTTGCCGAAAGTTACAGCCGATCAGTTACGACTTGGTTTTCAATCGACTTTTGCCAACCAGTCTTATGTACTTCAAACGAACCAGTCAGATCAGTGTAACAAATCTATCATAAAGCTCGCCGGTTAGCTAAACGGAGATTCTAAGCGAGGGTTCTGCACACCACCCTAAAGGCGGCATATATCAAATAAAGAAAGTTAAAAATATTGGAATAATTACTTGCAAAGCTTGAAATGTGGTAGAATAAGTTTTTCCCCCAAATTGGAGGATTTGGAGATACTTCAAAAAAGAGTTTGGAGCGGGGAGCTGAAATAACAAGAATTTAATGACGTTTTTTAAATTTAAACATTATCTTACCGCAGTCGGTATAGGTAAATTTGTAGATTTTATTTGTTGATTTGCAATTAACCAACATAATACTAACGCACAGCAAAACAACCAAATTCATCGTTAGCTTTAAATGAAATACTACAGTGCTGAAACGACATATTTTAAACACTTTCCAACTATATTTAAATATTTGGTGGCAACATATTTTAGAAACTTTATTGCATTTTTTAACCAT
This sequence comes from Ciona savignyi, assembly GCA_000149265.1. NCBI lineage: Eukaryota > Metazoa > Chordata > Ascidiacea > Phlebobranchia > Cionidae > Ciona > Ciona savignyi. The sequence goes on along the minus strand of CH002143.1, from coordinate 490,500 downwards.
TGCAGACTACAACGACTACTGCTTAATTCCATTATCAATCAGCTTTAAACCTAACTCTCGGCATAGCAGGATCTCATTACATTAATAATCGAACTGAAACTACGTTGGTAAAATCCAAATTGTATTACAGTGCTTACCTAAACAGTGGTAAGCATATATTTATACCGTTGTTTAGATAGCAGTATGATCATAATTGTAATTTTATCAACCCACACAGTTTTAGTCGGGTTAGCTATATGGCCAGATCCTGCTATGCGGAGTGTTAGGTTTATATATAGAATGCTTGTGTATTTTCCCTTATGCACGTCATTAGATTTTACAAATAGGAAAATACAGGAAACCGACGTCCGTGTATTTAAATCCAATAAAATAATACAGACAGTTACACCTATTTATACAAAAAAAGTTGAATTTCTTGAATTATAGATGTCAATCTAGATTAATTAACTTCCAACCACCATGCTTCATGATCTTTTAACCGATAATTATTTTAGTCACATATAATTAAATTTTTCATTTCAGTATTGGAATTATTTTTAAACAAATGAATGTTACCTAATAAACGGCAAAACTTTAAAAGAATGCGTCATGACGTTTGGGTACTTTTATTTAAATCAACGGCGCAACGCTCAACCGTTAAAATTTATGTGAAACAAATAAGCCAACCTTTTCTGGGTAACCTGCCGCAGTTCCTTTAACCTGTATGCAAATGTCGGATGGATGGCAGGAAATAATGTATCTTACAAAGTGACATAGACTCTTACGTCGCCACATGAACGAAAATATGAATGTACTGGAAAATGAATTTATATCCAAAGTATTGTCCAAGGTTCTTGTGTCAAAGCTTTGCCAACAGTCCGATTAGTTAGTCTGGTTAATTAGTGCATCACCGCAAAGAGATCTGACGATTGCCCTTGTGCTAACCCCCTTTGCTTTTACTATTTACAGATATAAACATGAATATATCCTACCCTAAGTCTGTAATTAGATTTTACTAAATTAAGATTAATTAGATCTAGCTTCAGGCAAACGTGCATGGGTTTTGTTGTCCAGTTTAAGTTTGAATAGAAATACTTCGCTGGTCGTTTATAGCTCAGATGGTTAGGCCTTAAACGAATGGCAATGGATCAAAAATGGCGGATGACTTCTTCTTAGGCAAAGCACTCGCCGTCTTGGTGGACTTATAGGCTAAATTACAATTGTAGGTATACGACATAAATCGCTGCTTTAGACGGTTTTGTTTTAAGTATCACATTTCGTTAACATCACTGAACCCGTTGAACTGAACAGAACAGTTTTAACGTCTCGCGCATGGTATAGATTCAGACGGTAGGCACAGTCGTAATATGACAATTGTTTGTTTCTTACAAAATTAAAAGAGGATATACTATCCACAAATGTTTTGAGCTCAGGGTTTTCAGCTTCGGAAGCGACTATCACCCACGATCAAATCTTTTAATTTAGCCAGTGTTTCTCCGGGAAATACCAGAAAAATCAAGATTTGTAAGTGACTCATGACAGACATGCTAGTTATGTAGATATGTAGAAACCAAAATTGTGGTTAATAAAACCAGGTGAATTCCCCTAGGACGTTAAAAAAACAAAACGGTATTTAAAAAAATGCTATTTTGAGCATAGTAATTATAGACGGATGCTCCAATTTTTGTGTTAAGGCTAAATCGCACTGTTTAAGCAATTTAGCTTTTTTTACTATAGCGCTTGACACTTTTATTTTAGTTTAAAACATATGTGGTAAAATGTTTGTAAATCTAACAGGAATATTCTTTTTTTAACTGCACATGGAAAATAAGTTTGGTTTGGTAACTTGGGAACCCATGCGTTTATGCTTGCAGAAACAAAACTATGTTAGTCGGGGTAAAACTGTCTGTAATGTTAGATAACATGGACCCGACGTGCACATATCTGACATTTAGATATATTGTGTAATGAACACGAATACTAATATCGGATTGTTATCTCAGGGACCCATGCGTTTCTGCTTGCAGAAATAAACTTCATACATATGTATAAAATAAACCAAATGTGATTAGGAACCCTGTTTGCATAAACGCATAGAATACAAATTGTGTTTTAAGAATAGTGGTGGTTAAACACGTGGTTGATGCTTTCTAGCTTTTGGCCGGGTTGAAACTTTCTGGAATATTATCAGATAATATGGCCCTGACGTATAAGTATCTGACAAGAATGTATGTTGTTAAATAACCAACTAATTAGTAATAAAGATATATATTCACACTTTTGCAGACCAAAAAATCAAGCGTTTGATCACAAGATTACCCGTTGAATAACGACCATTACGTGTTCTATTTTTAAGGATAAACTTTAATATACTGTACTACGTACAGTGGACGCGAGGTAATCAACGGACTGCCCGTGTAAGAGAGGTCATTCTGTTTTTTTCCTTCGCGGAGATTGAACTAGAATTTCCCATACCATATTGGACAAGATTCTCTTAAACCACTGTGCAAACATGCCAGTACTTTCGTCAGCAAGCCTTTCTTTTAGTTACATCACGCCAACCGGTTTCTTGCTGCATATGCAAGCAGAACATTATAGTATGGTGGTCTGAACAATCTTAGATAAACGTCTTTCGAGTATAATTTTTCCGAGAATAATTATATATTAGTCAAAGTTAGAATATTTAGAAGAATATTATACTATGTTGATAGAAGTGTTAATTACATAAGGCCTTGACTGAGTCATTATAATATCGTTCTAATATCGATTGGATTTTAGAGTATATTGTGTTAGAACTAGACTGACAGCTTGAAATGGCAGCAGATACCATTTGTCAAGATTTGATACCTGGAGAAATAGGTTGCCGACGGTTGACCGCTGCAGACAAAGATTTAATGATAGACATGATATTAAATCATTTTCTCCCGAGAGAACCAGTTTGCAGTACATTGGAACGGCAAATTCCTGGAGAGATTGATACCTTCTTGGTAAATGAATACACCAAAGTAAGTAAAAAGTGTTGGTTTAAAAATTATCCGAGGATTACCCAGGGTGATTAAGCTTATCACATGTTTTACTTCGCGCTCGTCGGGTTAATGTGAGCTAAAATAATCCACTAATTCTCTAGATTTAGTCAATGTAGATACACCAAAGCGTTTAAATCATCTACACAATGCAATAGTTAATGTTAAGGCAATGGGCACAATGTAAACTGATGGTTTTAACACAGGCTAAAATTTAAACAAGAAAGCCATCGAAAGACAAATCTAAATTGGTTAAAGTAATTACTTGCAATGTGATAGGGTTCCATAAAAAAAACGATGACAACATGTTCAACTGGCTGTAATAGTTGTAGTACCACCATATATGGACATTACGACATCTGGCTAGGTATATTATTCCATGCGATTCCCCATTACCTATGATAAATATAAGCATCAGACACTACATTACCCTAAGCCTTAACTTCCCTAAATAAAATAAACAACTAACAAATTTATTCAGAATTGCATTAAAGACAACTCATCCTTGGTTGCCTTTGATAAACGAACCGGGGAAGATGTTGGGATAATACTTGGTATTCTTCATCGAGTGAATGAAGATAAAGAACAAAAACCACTATCTGAGTTAAATCGTGCACAGGTAAGCATAACAAATGGATTGACACCTGCGTGTTATGATTATACTACATGACTTAATCTGGAAGATCGGTGAGGTCATAACGTGACTGCGTTTCTATTATAGCAAAATGAGCAAAAATCATCATGACCTTAGTTCTTATTCCTTAAGCAAGGTTATTTTTACAAAGGCAGAAAAAGCATAACATAGTTTAGGATAATATATCCATGTTGATCACCTGAATGGGAAAACCAAGCAGGTTAACACGTAAGCAATCGTAAGATCACTTCGCACCCATCGTCGGGTTACCGGAGCTATATTGCAGTGTGTTGTGTATGATTCACACGTTCTTTTAATTTGGCAGAAACCCATTAATCCGCTGGGTTCAAGCAATGTTCGTTAAGTGCCTTGTCTAAAGACATAACCGACTAGCTAGCGACCACTTTCGAATCTGCAACCTTTAGAATGAAAGGCGACGCAATAATTCACTATGCGTTCGGAGAGCATATTGAAATATAGAAGAACGCCTACGGTTCTTGCGTTTAAAGCATATGCATACCGGTATAATTAGCAAAGAGAAAATATTAAATTACTTTACAACGCAAAATGATATTGACAGAGAATCCTGCACACCTTAAACAAGGATATCGGTTCTTACGTCGGAGACAGTTTATACCTCTGCGTTGCCGCTTCAACCGTCAAAGAATCTTACTGTCGAAGAGGAATAATGACGAAAATAAGGAAACGGTAATTATCGGCTGAATTCAAAATCAGACACACATCGATTTCATTTTAATCGTTTCGTTTTTACTTCTTCTGCGTAATGCTTCCTCAGTAGTGTAAACTGACATGTATTTGCATCAATTTTACAGATCAAAATATGTTAAAACTAGTCTTTTGTCTATTTGAGAACGATTAATTATTCTTGATATTCGACATTTTAGGATAGCACTCATATTTTTTGCAAACTTTAAAGAAAGCTGTAGATATGCCCCAGTAACTAAACCCAACTCATACCAGTCACTAGTCTGCTTTAACCCCCAATCTTAAACGGAAGAAACGTTCCGCGATGCCCTGTGTTTGGCCCGTCACTTGCAACAGACACATATACGAAAGCTGTCTACATATCATCTCAAATGGAATGATATTGGCGTTCTATTGTTTTGTAAAATAAGTTTTTTAACTGTTTTGTATGTAAACAAATAAAAAAATTGTTATTTTTAATAATATACATTTCATTTTCTGTAGCACTCTTTCTTATCTTAATTTCTCTAGGTTGGAGTTGGTAGCAAAGGAGTTGAAATGTGGTTACATAACCAGCGAGTCGTCTTCACTATACACCCAACGAATAACCAAGAATCTTGGCTACATTGAGAGAAATGAAATTTTGTTTGCAGATTATGTTGATCCAGTTACAGGAACTCACATCTTAAAAGACGCAGACCCTCCACACTACTGTATCAAACTTATGATTAAAAAGATCGAGTGACATACGCTGGAAACATACACACAAAACAATGAATTTAATTGACATGGGGACTTCAATTAACGTTGCATGAATATTTCAGAACGGATTTATAATAGGTAGTTTTGTAAGAGCGTGTTTATCTAACCAGTCCATGGGTTAATCATTATCGATAATTTAAGTTGAATATCAGCGTCCTATTGCAACGGATTTAAAATCGATACCCTCGGGAAAGCGTGTTTACCCAACTACATCATGGGTTAATCATTATCGATAATTTAAGTTTATTATGAACGTTCCATGACAATGTATTGTAATAAAGTTAAATGTGTTTACCTAACCAGCTTTATATTTCTCTTACTCATCATTTCGTTAACCTCCCCCCTCTATTTTTCCCTATTTAAGGTATATACCTGATTTCAACCAATAATGTTAATTATTCCTTGTCTGATCGGACTTAGTTTTTCACAAACCATTGAAAACACATTTGGCGTGGTGCCCTGCTTTCACTTTACGCACACCCATCATATCGTTGACTGTAAATAAATTGAGGACAGAATAAATGTATGTGGATTTCTAGTCGTAAACGTTTGACTTTCTCGAACCTTCAAGACTTTGCAACTGTTGTGGCTCTAGTTAAGATCATTTTACTTTGCAGTGCCAGACATTGCCTTTCAGCCGAAGGGTTGCAGGTCCGAAGCTGGTCGCTAGCTAGTCGATTGTGTCCTTGGGCGATGTACTTAACTGACATTGACTGAACTCAGTGGATTGATGGGTTCTACCAAATTAAAGGAACGGTCAAATTATACACAACACACTGCAATAGCTCCGGTAACCCGACGGCGGGTGCGAGGTAATCTGACGATTGGCTGTGTGTTAACCCGCTTGGGTTTCCAATTAACGGGGATAAACATTAATATCCTATCCTATCCTACATCTATGCATATTTACTCCACATGTAGAATAAACCGAATAGATAACATATTGTAGTACTAGTAATAACTTACGTAAGCTTGATCATATATTAAGGTATCATATGTTGTTTTATTAAAAATACTGATGAAAAACATATATTGTAAGATAACTCGACCCATTTATGTTTTATTGATGTCTATGATAAATCGTAAATTGCGTCATAACCAAAATACGTCACAATGGGAGTTTGTGTTACAATATCTATACCCGACCGCGTGTTAGAACATGCTTTCTTTTTGATTCAGTCACCGTACAGACTGCAACATAGCAATTTTATTCGATACCGTATTTTCCGTCCCGGTTTTAAAGCCAAAGTTTGGTGAGTGTAATGTTTACTATTTTATACGTTTACCCGTCAATTACTGATTTTGGTCCCTTTATTTTTAATTATACAGAAAACTGTATCCGTACCAACAACCTACCGTTCAGTATCGTCCCTGCAACGTTCCGTATATACAACCGTTTCGTATCAACCTTGATCGCAAATTATAATAAGGGGACACAAACTGCATGTTCATTTATCGATACGCGTCACTTTCAAACCATAGCAACCCGCTACTTCACCCGCGGAAGTAACATATAGCTTCATCTAAAGTTTATTAGTAAATTTTAACAGGCACTCAGGGAATCTTTATGGTAATCGTTTTAAACACATTGGTATACTACTAAACAGCAAACTTTATACATAATGGGCGTTTTCTTAATAGTTGCACCCCAAAACTTGATTGCCCTCAAACCAGCGATCAGTCTTCTTTAACGCCCTATATTCGAACAAATAAAATGCGTAACACCACTACGCACATAACAGATTTTAAGGCTCAAACTTAATACTAGAGAGTGTCAACCATATGTGATTCACCACTATTTTTAAAACCCCTGTTAAGTGTACGATATATTTTTCTGCATGCAGAAACGATCGGGTTCCATGGCTACCTCATCATCCTTGGTATATCTTATACAAAGTGTATACACGTTTGTTTCTGCAAGCAGAAGCTAATGGGTTCTCGAAGTACGAATCCAAATGATATCTATATATTTTAAATGTACCTAACAAGTGACATGGTTACCTAACCCATTGTATATCATATACAAAGGGTGCCAAGTTTTGATTTTGCAAGCAGAAACTAATGGGTTCCCGAGATTTAACTAGTTTAGTTAGTTTAGTTTATTTTTTCGCTCCTTCATTACAGTAAGGAAGAATAAAACAATTATTTTACATTGAGGAGACAGGATAAAACGGCAAAACTACAGTAGTTAAAACACGTCAGTAAATAAACACATTACAAATTAAGGGGAAAAAACGACATGGCCGTTAAACCTTACATTAATACAAATAAGTTACAACGAAACAAATTAAATCAAAATTAACTTATTAAATTTGGTGTTATTTAATACTTAAGTAAAAGTGTGCAAGCGCGACCCAGTACTGAGGGGGGAGCCGGCTTTGGGATTAAGTGGAAAAAGAAAAACCCCCTAAAATGAAATTCCACCAGTGGTTAAAAAACCGTTTCAAAACACACTTTCAGACATTAAATTATTTTTGGTGCAAAAACAGTTATTGCACTATGTTTAATAAATGAAGCACTTTAAGTGCAGAACATTACTGCACTACAATATATAAATAAACTAATTTATGATAGTAATATGTATACAATATACATAAATATTTAAAATAAGAATGCAAAAATAAGAAACAAGACAAACAGCAGCAAGCTTCCGCTTTTTGTGTGTAATTAATAAATAGTAAGTCCGAAACAGTTTAATGTGAGGTCTCCACAGTAATTGGGTTCCACTTCCAAATCTCAACTATATTGGGGCATCATCGGAGAAAAGGATCGCAGCCGCCGGCGAAGAGCAGGTGAATGAGCCGGGGAAGGTGGAAGAGCAATCGTTTCCACCGATGGAATTTCTTTGCAACTGGAAAAAGAATTTCTGGGCAGTATGGTTCTTATAGACTGCTAATAGAAATTTATAAGAAAAGAAAAACAGTGCATAATAAACTAGATTGGACATTTTTATATAAAGCGTTAATGTGATTGATCACTTGTTTCAGTGGAATTTAATAAACGGGGGATTTTCAGGAAAAGGATTAAATATAGGTTTGGGGCATACTCATCTTTTTGTTTGTATTGAAATTTTATAATTTTTAATGTTAGTTTTGTGTTTCCACCATTTTTATACGCGTAATAAAATTGTATATTTATTAATAATCAGGCTTATCTTATTTTGTAGAATTTCCTGGTGTACACCGAGTAATTTAAACTCAATTATGTTTTTCCGATTCGAGCTGTAATTCTTTAAATTTCGATTAAATTAAAGCAAATAATTTTATGTAAACCGGAGATATTTGAGATAACACAAAAATGTTAAAATTTGGATATTTTTTATTTTTTCTGATATGGGAAAATCCTATTGGGATTAAAAAATAAAAGTCGAGGCAAACTATGGGCATGTCAGTAAGGATTCCTAAAAGTTTCAACCTGATTGGACTACGAGTTCTACCCAATGAACTGACGGCCGAACATGTGTGTCACCAGCGTTACGCAGAAAAAAACAGAGTAAAATAAATATGTGTTCCCTTCGGATTTGAAAGGTACCCATAAACATCAAGCAGGCTACCTTAACACCCCATATTACTAGAAATTAAACAAATAAATTAGAAACACCATGGCTGAAATATAGCAGATAGATTAAGGAACCATACTAAACATGCATTGTGAAGTATTTTATTTACAAGTGCATTTCGGTAAATTGTTATCAAATGCATCCTAGTGTCTCGACGGTGTAGCCTGCTAAAGGTTACAAGTAATTACGTCAAAATTAAAAACACGAATTGCGTCACTCAATATACAACCGAAACTAAAGTCATAAAACCCAATGGTAGGTCAATATATAAACAAATGCAAACTAAACGATGAAAAAATAACGTTAAAGTTATTAAAAATTCCTGTTATGTGTTATAAGATAGACAACCTAAATCAAAACGTAACTTTTGTGCGTATGTATCTTTGTTTTCGTTGAAGCCAGCACAATTCGAACGAAAACAGCGAATGACGGGTTTTCTATTTTAGTTTTCAATGCGCGGTAAATAAAAAGTCACCATGATCGTTATTAATAAAACTGGCAGGAGACGAAAAAGTATCAAAACTATACATGGCAGTTTAAAACCATATTGGTATTATGATGAATGTTCAAATACTCCACTGATTTGGTGACGCGTATCCTTATTGGGTAAAGGTAACCATTCACAATGGTATTGCACACAGCAGGCGTGTGTTAAATGTATATGTAGATCCGGCGTTCCAAAGACCGATACGTGTATCGGTTGATACAGCTCGTATAACGATCCCCATTTTAGTGCTGGTCGGATTGGATCTAGGATAGCCAGGCTGCCAATTACCGTTGTAGGCTGGTTGCCCAGTGCTTAAGGACATTGATTCATTCTGGTGAAATAGAAAAATACTTTCCTTGGTTTGGGTTTATTAAATTCAAACACAAGTGGGATATGTTGAAACCTGTGCCGCCGGCCGGTTAGCACAACCGACGAAAATATCTTATTCAAAGACAGGAATAAGGACGTATCCGGAACCTTAATACTTGGTTTTATAAAAGAAACTTAACCCAATAAAGGCACTAAAAAAACTAGATGTTCATCCAACGTTAACGTTTTAAACACGATATTTGCAAATCACAGTCAGTGTTAAATAATTATACAATCTATACTATAATAAAATACACAGGGTTAGAATGAAAATACCAATATGTTAACACAAACCTGTGGGTTGTAGTTCATTGCTAGCCAAACACCAGCACTCAATACATCAACACTAACCATCGTAGCGTTGATGTAACCATAGACTGCCTCATACATCTTCTTGTCCACAATGTCCACTAACGTTGCATTGAGGTTCCGACACGACATGTCATCTTCGGCTTGAGTTGAGTGTCTTGCTTTGCTCGGCTCCGGCATCCAAATGAAATTTCTGTTTTGTACAATGCCCGGACCTTTAAAATAATTTTTTTTAAACACTCCATAAACTAAACTTTTGATCGGAAAATGTTTATCCTCCAAAGTTGATACTATACACATGTCGTTAAACCCATAATTCGGTATTACAACTGTATCGTCAACACACTAGTACTATCTATAATTGGTACTCTCTGCTGTGATTATATTTTCAAAAACCTTAATCGGGTCCCGAACAAAATTAACTAGACCAACCTGAGTAAAATGTCCAATTTACAAAAAGATTTTCTTGCCAATCATCCTCTACAGTCCCCTCCATTTGAAGTATAAAGCCATGTATAAAGATTTCGGTCACTCTAGCCTGGTATGTGTGGAGCACAGATATATTTTTGTTACGAACTGTTATATCGACTAGAATCGGTACAGAATCCAAGCAAATCATGTATGGAACAAATGTCTTTTTCTTCGGAGATTTCTGTCCAAGGGATAGATCGAAACTTCCTTTCTGGGAAGTTAGCAGTTCTGAAATGTTTAAGGTTAAAAAATCATAAAATACGTTCGTCTAAAAACCTTACCGGATACAGTTATTTTTAAACCATAGATAATGACCAACAGAATGAATTTCATGACTATTTGTTCAGAGTATACAAATATTAAACCAAACCTGAAATACAATTGTTTAAAATATGGATTAAAACTTAACTTTTTTTAACAAAATATTAAAATCAATATTGAGCATATACATCCCCATCTGTAAGTACTTACTGCCCTCGTCATAATACATCCAACTAATACAGTAACTATACGGACATGTACCCAAATAATAACAGAAAATATAGAAACGAAATCTCGACCTTACTTTTCGCGTTAAGTTACAATCATCATACGCACAAGTTCCTGGTTATTAACAGGAAAGCTAGAGACGACTTTTTGAATATTACCAACCAATGATGAGCCTGAAAAACAACGTTTTTTATACAGAAATCCATATATGAATCGGTTGAATTAACTATTTGTTTACCCGACCATTATATTTCGGGAAGTTTTTTATTAATACTCTTTACCGGGCACAGTTTTGGACCCACAGTGGGCTCGTTACAAAGATCGTTTATTTTAAATAGAATTGGTGTATCAGTCGGTCGCGTCACATTTTCGGTGAAGTGTTTTACAAAGATTTAGAGTTACCGTTCTCCAGAGGTTCGACTGGTAACCAGAGGGCTGGGCTTTCCTGCAAATACATATCAGCTAACACCTATAACTTATTGGTTAATTTAATTGACCAAAAGTTTTAAATGTTAGAAAACAGTCGTTCCCATTTTCTCGGTCCCGGTGGGAGTTTCCCTTGCGGGAATTACCCGAAATGTGCCGCTGTATATCTATATGTATTAGTTAACACCTCTAAAAATTGTAACATGCTGAACTTTAAAGCAGACTAATTAATGGTCTGGGTGCAATTGAGTGTTGTTGTTTTTTTTTCTAAAAATGGTTCGTAGTGGGTATAGGGTGTCTAAATCTTTATAACCTGTCGTGTTAACCATTCGGCCACTTTACCATGTAAAAGAATCGTATAAAAATGTGGATTTAATTATTTTTATCACTAATCGATTGACCTAAAAAGTTTGTCCATCCGACTAAGCATTGTTGGTATTCTGTAGTAGCTGCAGTCGATGTAATAGGCGGGAAAGTTTAGGTCGCTCGGTAATTAAATTGTATATATGTGTTTACATGGCTGCTGGGTTATGCTATAAAATAATCCTTAGTTTTGTTAAAGAAATTTTTTCTTCAACTAGTTTGGTTAGTGACTAGAGCAGGGGTTTTCAACCTTTTTTTGCTCATGGCCCACTAAATTAGTAAAAAAATTACGTTCACACAATTTAATAAGAAGGCTGTTGCTGTAGTTCGTCCACTAGACTTTTTATTCTGTAAAAATCGCTAGGGGGAAACCCTCTCTATAAAGCTCAATGTTTGATCGTTATAACAGCAAATTGTGACAGACTCTTATGTGTTCAATGTTCATAATGACATGATTTCTGATATCGCTGTATGCCAAGCTCTGTGGCCCACTGAAAACAGCGGGCCATGGCCCATAGGTTGAAAACCTTTGAACTAGAGTCTAGTAGGACGTAGGAAAAATTATGAGTGTTGACAGCAAATTTTAATAAGTACCTTGCCCAGATACAAAGATACGAAGTATAGTAGGCACCAGACAGGTATGGACACCTATCATATAGACTAGTTGTTTTGTATATATGCACTTACTTTAGTTACAGTGCTATTCCTAAACATACAAAGTCTCATACGTTATTTAACAAGGTTGTATTACTGTAACAATATGATTAAAAATATTTACGACAGATTGCCAAGTTCTTATACATATCTCTAAATTACTGTTAATTGAACTGACAAATAACAAAAACAACACTTTTTTGCTGTAAAAATATATTTTTTTAAAATTATAAGGAATTTAGGTTTGTAAAATTTCAACGTGAAAAAACAAAAAAAAATATTCATATCCTAATACAAAATCGAAACGAATTTAAAATTTTCAAGACATTCTTTACTTGCACTTTGGTCATGTATTAACATAAATATTTTAAGCTTGCAGACAAAATTTAAGGTTATTTGCCAAACTCAACATCATTCGTCTAAGTTTCCACGACAGTTATTAACGTATTTTTAACAACAAGGAATTTGGTTCTAGAAATATTAAAATAATAGTTTCCGTTGTGGTAATAATGTATTTTCAATAATAAGAACATGAACATTCTGGTATCACGTTTATATTGAACTTTTGTTGATAATGATTAACCTATGAGCTGGCTGGGTAAACACGCTTTTCCGAGGTTACCCATTTTGAAATCGTTTAAAAGGACATGGTATTTAACTTGAATTGTAGATAATGATTAACCTGTGAGCTAGTTATGTTGACACATTTTCCGAGAATACATCTTTTTAACACTTTTTAAAATATAGGAAATGACATAAAACTCAACAAAAAGTAATAATAGAATGTGCGCAATGCATCAGTGACGAACAAATAGTTGAAGCTTCTACTGCATTGTAATTTTTTTTTATTAATAAAGCGCCCAGCAGTTATTATAATAAATATATTTGCCACATCATGTGGAAAATCATTATATATCATTATTAACATTACTGGGTTAAAACGCAGTTTCCTTAACGGGTCTGTTGTGTTACCTTTTCCCCAATAGCATATCACGCTAATTGGAAGTTCCATATTAATTAAATTTATTGTTTTGTCCAAATGGTATACTTTTTATGATATGGTGAACTGAAAAAATTATGTAAAGAACTATGTGTGCAGTTTGTGACAAGATTAGTTTAGTTTATTTGTGGTTACCACGATGAAAACACGCAACAGAACCTTCTATTTATACATGTTACGGATAATAACATTTTGTATATGGTTTCTATGGTAACCTGACTTTTTTGTAATATCTTTTCCTTTCATGCGGTCAAGTATGATTTGTTAGTTAATATCTGCAGTAATTTCAAATTGTGTTTGTAAATTTAAACTTTAATTAATAATGTGCATGTATGACTAAATAACTTTTCTATTTGAATAAGGGCTTAAACACCCTAAAAATCTTTAACCGTAATTTTTAACCGTTAAACTTAAACCGTAAATTTTGTTGTTGTTAAAAGCATAAAAGAAACCAAAGTGAAAACCAATCTGTGTTGGCTTGTATATACGTCTGGACGTAGAGCCTTTGAGAAAAGATTTTAGCCGAAGGTTTGATGTTCTTGGTTTGCTGAACGAAGCGGCAATGCTAAAACATGGAAATGGAAAAATGAAAATAAAATGTTGCTTTTGCATGATAGGTGTCGGTGTAAGATTTTATAATTGTAAATATGGGCATTAATATAAGGATATTGACAATGGCTGATTTACCTGAAGTACAGAAACTTCTATGTGTTAATTTTAGCAAAGAACCAAGAATGGATGCTTTGAATATTCCCGCCTCTGAACTTTCTGATGCTTTGAAAGAACTCGCAGAGTTGTACTTAAAACAAGGGGCCTCCGCTGGAGCTTTTGAAGTTAAAAGTGGAAAATTAATTGCTGTGGACGTATCTGCAGTTATAGTAAAGCCGGAAAATGAAAGCTCTCATACGCCAAATCTCGAAATTATTCAACTTCGAAAGAAATATCCCTGGTTCGCTGTCAAAGAAAGATTGAATAGTCGTTTGGGAGTGGACGACATTTTTAACTTTCTTGATGCAAAGAAGATACTTGTCGGTAAAATGCTAGCAGTCGATCCGAAGTACGCAAAACAAGGCGTGGCCTCACTACTGCTAAAGGAAATGGAAAACTTATTTGCAAATGCTGACTTTGACTATACAATATGCATTACAACATCTGCTTATAGTTATAAGGCGGTCATGCAAATTGGGTACACCGTGCTTGAGAGTATAGATCTTCGCTACTACTACGATGAACTAACTGGTGAAAGTCCATTCATGAATGTTTCAGCACCGCATCATATTTCTAGTCTCAGCTACAAACGATTACGAAGAAATTCATCACTTTAAAATAACCGTTCCATATGACCAAGAATCGCTCAATATATATTTATCGTTTAAATTTAAATAGTAATTGAAGGAATTTGTGCCCTCGTAATTTACACCAATTACCAAATGATCAAATATAGAATAATATTCGGCAATCCTATCACATTGGAATAACTTATATAAACCGATTTATTGCAATGTCTTGTCTTTCGATCAAATAAACAGAAATATACATTATGATTTACTGTCTTTCTTGTTATGGGTCCCATTTGGAAAAATGGGACACATATTGTTTTTGTTTAGGCTTTTTTGGGCATAGCGCTTGAACGGCTGTTACAATTTGAATTAGATTTGGTGAAATGTTGGACCATTAGACACTCTGTTCCAATTAAAAAAAAGAAATCATTTCTTTCTGGTAATTTTCTTTGAAAACGAAGATATGTTCCTGAATTCTGATTGTGACAATGTGACAGACATGCCATATCGCACTGACATCTCCAACAAGGAGTCGACAGATCAGATTTTAAGATTTGTTACATAACATGACTCACTTATGTAAAAACATAAGCTTATCTACTAAACCATGAAAATTGTTGTAGCGGCTCCCAATGTGATGATTACCCGTGAAATGATACCTCTGCATTGGATATGGCGTTTTATCTAATGATCCACTCAATTGATTCATAGTAAGAATGCGATTTAAAAACGATATTACTAAAAAACAACTTATCATAGAGAACATTGTAAATGTAAATATTTTAAAATTTTACTGCATATTGTGACACAGTTTTTGATAATATAAAACAATTGTTTTCGGGCCAAATAGTTTGGTGGGTTGGTGCTTGATCTTTCTTCCGAAGGGTTTTGTGCCTTAAGCAAGTACGAGAAAATATTTTTTTCCAAAGAGGAAGTTTTAAAACCAATCAAAGTGCTTGATGAATATCTTTTTAAAGAGATGGCCCAAAAATTGTGTACTTTAAACCTATTCTCCCTTCACAATAACGAGTTAACACAACGGACCAGCTAGCGATAGAAAAGTACATTGTTAATCCTCGTAACAACGATTTTCAAAAAAGTAATCATTTTTAAGTACTTTTCCATATTTTGTATTTTCGGTAAATCATAGAATTCTACCAAATTCAAAGAACGTGTCTTTCATATACAACACACTGCAGTAGCTCCGGTAACCCGACGGTGGGCGTGAGGTGATCTGACGATTGCCCATGTTTTAACCCCCTTGGTTTTCCCATTCACGGGTATAAACATGAATATTCTATTCTACCCTATCCATAACCATACTTCACTCTGGCTTTATCGGTATCTTGATCCCTTCACTGTTGAGACTCTTGAAAGTAGACGTATCGCGCGATAATGTTTTTATTCTTTAAATGCAGTCGAATAAAACGGCCACTATATGAACGTTAATAAATGTAAATGTTAAGATATAAGAAAAATGCAGCAAAACTATAAACGTAGTTTCATGGCACATTGTGATTGTGTTGGAAAAAGACAATACAAAGAATTTACTATTAAAAATAAAACAAAAGTTGTCTTAGTGGCTCAACGTACTTTCATGTAGGAAATAAAAATACGCAAAAAAAACGAAATGTGCATTTTTTCACAAACTGCCGAAAATAAAAAAATTCAATCCGATCCTATAAAATATGGCTTTCTTTTTATGCGCTTAAGTGAAAACCCAGGTGCTAAAACACCTATAGTTGAAATAAGACGTTTCAAATTTGACCTAACATCAATTAATCATTTAATACAGTTCAACATGCAGCGACAGAATAAAAGGTAACAACTGATTTCATATGTATACACACCGGGCTAAGTTTTGACCAATATTGAACTTGTCGCGACGACCGTTTTTTATATTACTAGGCATCATGTTCATGTGTAATAATTGCGTTAACCATTTGGCCAAACACTCAATCGTTTGTTCGAAATTTAAACGAATAATTTTTATTACTGATTCTTGTTTCTGCGGGATGGTTATTTTTAAAGTGATGGTCTTTTTCCCATTCGTTTGTAACTGAGACTAGCAAAAAAATGAGGTGGTAAAACATTAAGGAATGGATTTTTTCCAGTTATTTCATCGACGTAATAGCGAAGATCTATACTTCGAAGAACAGTGCAGCCCATTTGCATGCTTGCCTTAAAACTGTAAGCGGATGTTGTTATACCTATCATATAATCAAAGTCAGCATTTGCAAATAAGTTTTCCATTTCCTTTATTAGTAGTGAGGCCACGCCTTGTTTTGCGTACTTCGGATCGACTGCTAGCATTTGACCGGCAAGTATCTTCTTTGCATCAAGAAAATTAAAAATGTCGTCCACTCCCAAACGACTCATCAATCTTTCTTTGATAGCGAACCAGAAATATTTCTTTCGAAGTTGAATAATTTCGGGATTTGGCGTAAGAGAGCTTCCAATCACCGGCTTAACTAGAACTGCTCCGACGTTTACTGCGATTAGTTTTCCACTTTCCACTTCAAAGGCTCCAGCTGAAGCCCCTTGTTTTAGGTACAACTTTGCGAGTTTTTTCAACACATCAGAAAGTTCAGAAGCGGGTGTATACAAAGCGTTTATCGTGGGTGATTTAATGAAATAAGCACACAGAAGTCTTTGCACTTCAGGTAAATCAGCCGTTGTCAATATTCTAATATTTATGCCCATGTTTACAATTATAAAATCTCACACCGACACCTATCATGCACAAGCAACATTTTATTCCTATATGCTCATATCTATGTTTTATTTCCAGTGTTCGGTTTATTGAAATATATGAAAACAGTGTAAAACTCATTAACGGGTGGTAATATATGTTTTATTTTGCGATCATTCATTACGTATACTAATTCCTAAACTTCAAACACTGTAGTTATGTTTATACATCACCTAATTAACTGAAAAGAAGTACCAAGTAATTAATAGTATTTAAACTCTTTCTATATGTTACAAAAGGACAGCATCCCCATTTTCAGTTATAAAACAAGAAGTTTTAACTTACTTTTTAAAAAGGTAGTATAATAGAGTGGATAGAAAACTGGGCTTAAGGTAAAGCAGAATAAAGGTGCTAAGAGTCGTTAATATTAAAATTCTCTTGGTGCAACCAACCGAAAACTAAATATTTCAAGGTGAATGAATACATGGTCGATGATAGAAAATATACATGCTGTAAATTAACTCTTCGCTAGGGTATGCATTTTCTACACACTTTTCCTTGTTTGTTTATTAGAACATTTAAAAATAGTAGCCAGTCACCTAGATTAAATTACCTGAGTCAAACTTTTACCACGCAGATGGAAATGATTTGAGCATAAAATAACCTTAAAAACACTGTAAAATCGATTTAAATTAGAATCTAGAACAACATTGCCTGGCCGCCAATAGGTAAGGCTTTAGTATCCATTATTTTTATGATAAAGAGCGACCTTAATCAACATTCATTTACAAGAACTAGATAAAAAGGTTCTACCAATACTTAGCATTTCGTCTTAGTTACTAAGTTAGTGTATCCACACCGAAAAAGAACAGTCTGCGCGTTTGCGGTTTTAAAAATTATAAGGGAATGGCAGGCAAAAAAATTGTAATCAAAATACATATTACGTTTTAAAAATATTAAGTTAACTAAAAATGTCATTTGTGTTTAAAGTTAGTTGGTAAATGTATGAGAACTTAAAAAATACCTTAGAATGCTTAGGATCTAAATAGTCCGAGTTTCTGTATAATGACTAGTCGTGGCAGAGCTTAAAAATGGCAGCCATGTAAACACATATACAATTTCGTTATGCAATGACCTAAAATTGTATACAGGCAACACTAAAAGAAGGAAAACTGCTTGCAGTGGAAAATAATTTCTACTCTGCCTTAAAACTAACCCCCAACATACTAACAATAGTTCGGACCAATCATTTTAAAAAAATGAGAAAAACTTCTTCACGTTTGAATGATTTTCGGTTGTGAATTTTTAACGCGAATAGGGTTATGCAATGTCACGCTTGGGTAGACGGCAGAAATGCCTCTGCATTTCTTTATTTTTATTGCTGTACGGCCAATTTTGAACTTAATAAGACACTTAATAATTTTTCCTTCCAACTCCTTTAAGGCATTTTCCCCATGTGGTTTTTAGTCACAGCAAAGTTTCAGCTATGCCAGCCTGTGTTTAGCACAAAATATCAAACAGTTTCAATTAAACCACGTCCAAACTGGAGTGCCAACCACCACTATTTCTAAAACACATTTTGACCATTTCACTATGTATATAAATATATAGATGCAAGCGGGTCCCTAACCAAAATCGGTATATTTATTGGTTTCCTAATAATTTTGTTTCTGTACTACGCTGGTACAGGCTTGTCCGGTCGTCATGTCAATGTCGTGTAACTTAAACTAACGAGAAAGGGCATAAACAGTCTATAACCCAGTAGCCACTACTTCTCAAAAAAACATTTCGTAAAGAACATTTTGCGTTCGTGTGGCCAAATGGTTAACGAGACCGATCTTAGCGATTCTTTTACAAATTTAACTGGTTAAAAAATAAATACATGCAGTTATAGAAAGAACGTCAGTGCAGCCTGTCGGTTATAAGTTTCTGCAAGCAGATACCAAGTTTAACCAACTGACTGCGTTTGATTTATGTGAATATATTTTGGGTACCGGTATTTATGATCGACGTTGTTTGTGTAGCGTTTCAGCCCATTTTATTGTTGCTCGGTCTTTATCCTCTACCGCCACAATGCAACTACACGCTCACAACGGCACAACTCGCACATTACATCAACTACTCACATAACTGTACAAAACTACTTTTTTCTTGAAGCACAAGGTACAGTGAAATATATAGAAAATAAGGCAATCAAGTAATCAACGAAACAAGGCAATAACGTAAAATCAGCGAGCATCCAAACATGCAAGAAATTTAAACCCACCACATAGAAATAAAATAAAACTTTACACTTGCCAGTTGCCACAAAAACACTATATCCTCAAATTGTATACAAAGTGTAAATAAACAGATTCGATTACGACCAGCCGAGCCTTTAGATTATTTTACCACAATATGCCGATCTTCCATCGACATACCAAACCAAGCTCTAGTGGAGAAGGAAGCGAAAGATCGACCAGTGTAAGTTGGTCTAGGAATCAAAGAATCAATGACTTGTATTACTTAAGTGTACCAGTAACTGTTTGTTGCCGTACGTAGCTATTTTGTAATTTCACTAATTTTGCCTTTTTCATACCTCGATCTATTTAATACATTCTATATCACTGTTTACCATGCATTTTGTTGTTTAGTTTTATTTTGTTTTTGTACGTTTAACAAATGTCAAATGAATATGTTTCTTGTCCCCATTATTTTTTACAGATGCGACTAGGGACGGAACGGTAGTCTGATTTTTCTCTGCTGGGTGGCGCTATTTATTTTTTTGGAATTATCTGGGGAGTAACTATTTTCGATATTAATGTTAGGGTTGGGGTTAAAGTTAGTTCTGGGGTTGAGATTAGTGTTTGGGACAGGGTTAGAATTACTTTCTATAGCAATCTAAGTGATCTAAGCGGTCCTGTAGTATTTAGAGGCACCCGCGACTGAGTGGTCTTATACTAGTTTTCGCACTTACTAATCATATTCCTCGTTAGTATAGTGGTAAGCGTCGCCGCCTGTCACGCGGGAGAGTGTGGTTCGATTCCCCGACCAGGCGATTTTTCGGCTTTTTAACTCTAAACTCATCATAACCCCGCATTCAGCTTGTCTGAGCATTTTTGGAATTTGTCCAAGCATTGGCTAAAGTAATCGATCTCTTTGCAGTTTTTTGAGTGTAAACACTATTTACTTAAAATGCGTAAATGGTGTAATAAACATGGGGCTAGAGTTAGTGTTAGTCTTGCGGTTGAGTTTAGTGTTCAGGAATGGGTTAAAATTAGTGTCCGTAATTTTAGTGAGTAGTGTCCCCCCCTTCCCACTTTAGTACAGCTGATAAATAGCGCCATCTAGCAGAGAAAAATCAGACTACCGTTCTGTCTCTAGACGCATGTATTTTTTACCTTTATGTATCACCAGTCAATTGAGTCAAGTGAAGATTTATCCCAAAGTTCTCTCTCTACACCGGAGTTTGAATTTAAGCAAAGCGGAACTGGAAGTTTCTCGTCATTTAGAAGTTCAAGTAAGTAGCAGCGTGGTTAGTAAAGGGTTATTTAAATCTTGCCCATTTTTTATGGATACTTTTTACCTTGTAACATTTTTCTTTATATTCTGGTAAAGGGAACAAAGCACAGCGCTGAAGTGAAACAGTGACAACATTTCATTTATATGCAGCACACTTTAATAGCTTTGAAATAGACAGTGAGCAAGAGAGGATTTTACAAATTTAATAAAACGCAGACCGTTTTATCACTTGTTGAAAACTTGAATATCTGTAAGGTCTACTTTCAAAAAATCAATTTACATACCAAAAGTTTACCGAAATTTATTTGTAATCCTAGTGGCATTTAGTTTTAAACAGTCTATTAGGGCCTATGTAAAGTCATAGCCTGCGGGTAGAGGGTCAGTCTGCGTTTTCCCCAGTTTACAGCTTATTTCTCCCAGGAGAAAAATCTGCACATTATACCTATTGCAGACAAAAACTTCTTAATCACAACACCCTTCAATTAATAAAAAACTTGGCTCTTCCCTTAAAATAAAACATAGTGTTTTTGAAATAATGATTTTTAGTTCGCGAATGTCTGTTAGGTTAAGTTCCTAAATATCGATTTACATACTAATAGTTTACCGGAGTCTACTATGTAAATACAAAGTTTAAGCCTGTGGGAATAGAAAAATCAGAGAGTTACTCCTATTATTCTGCGTTGTATTTAGTTTACAGCTTATTTGTCCCTGCTGAAAAATCGGCACATTAAACTTTGGTATCCCATCCAAAATATAACATAGTGTAATTGAAATAATGATTTCATTTGGCCAGTTAAGTGTGTCTGTCGCCTTTCAATCAAAAGGTTGCAGGTGCGAAACTGGTCACTAGCTAGTCGGTTGTGTCCTTGGGCAAGACCCTTTACGGACATTGCCTGAACCCAGCGGATTGATTGGTTCTACCAAATTGAAGGAACGTGTAAATCATATACAACACATCGATAATACCTTCGGTAACCCGACAATGGGTGCGAGGTGATCTGACGATTGCCCGTGTGTTAACCCCCTTGGTTTTCCCATTCACAAAGATAAACATGAATATCCTATCCTCCTATCCTCTTTTTAGTTCCAGACTCTCCCCTTCTCAGCTCCACCACTTCGGAATATGCAGTGAAAATACTTGGTTCATTGGAAACCATCCAGGGGCATGAGGAGGGTCCGTTGGAAGTCATAAATGCCATCGATATTGCTCAGGTTTATTTCAATAATTGTGCTTCATATTTGCCACAGTTAGCGACAAAAACTAGACATTCTAGAGCAGGGGTGCTCATTAAGTCCTGGATCGCGAAGGTGGTACTGGTCGATCGCGGCGTGACATTAAAAAATTATCATTCTAGCTTCAATGCCGTCACTTGATTGATATACAAGGCAGCCATTCAGATGACAACTGAATGTTGCCGTTCGGGCGACCAATCAAATCAAACAACGGCTCTAAGTACAGCAAAACTTGCCGAAAGCGCGGTTCTTTCGCATTTGCATCTTTGTAGTGGGTAGATCATTTTGACTCGGTCATTTTAAAAGTAGCTTGCATGCTGAAAAAGTGTGAGCACCCCTGTCCTAGAGTTTAATCTTTTTGATACCTATTGTATAAAGTTTTTTTTTTGCATAACGATACTTTTAGCTTTTAAAATTAGTGTCATAAAAATACAAAAAAAATGTAGAAAATGTTATGTTTATTAGTCTTTGTGGGCAGAATTGATTTGTAAGTTTGGCTTGTTTTGTAATTGCTGCCATGGGCACTAGACATTGTGCAACAACAAATAAAATATGGTCTTTATTACAATCCTTCAAAATGCGGTGTTTTATACAAGAATCTAATAGTACATTTAATGTGAATGGAGACATTCCTACAGTTTTTTCACTACCTTTCAAAACTACTGGTAAAAAAGGCAGCTTATGTTAAGTGGCTTGCTCAAGATAGAATCCACAAATAGGTTTGGTGATGTAGTAATTAACAAAATCATTAAATTGAAAAGCTGCAAATTATTTCTAACCGCCGTGTATTTGTAGTGTGAGGAGAATCTGCCACTACTTGCAACTGGGGACGATGTTTATATTTCAATTTCCATCAATGGACTGCAAGTTACTGATAATAACCAAAGGGTGCGTTATATACCATCAGTATAATGGAAAAAATTACTGATTTCATTACATGTGACGGGTATTTAAGTATTTTGAAATTATTGCAATTGACTTTACTTTTGAGTAGAGTCATATTGGTATGGGGTGCAAAAGATTGGTTAAGTGTTGATTTCTACTTTATCATTTGCGTTGCTAAGTGTTTCACAGACACAAGACATTAAAATCTTATCCAAACCTATATATATCTGCAAATATGTATTCGAATTAATCAATTTATACCAAAAATCTAGTCCGCTCTCTAATTAGTAGAGTGGATGTACGATAGCTTTACGTGGAGTACCTGGTATTTAAAATTTCCATCCCCGTGCTATCATGGACAAGATCCAACATAAAAAACAGGCTAACAACAAAAACATTATTTAAAGCTATTTATATAAACATGGAAGACATACAAGGATAGCAAGTAAGGTAAGACCACAGGGGGGGTTGTCAGATAACCTCCTCCCATATCTAGAGCTATCAGACAGGAGCCAAATTTACTTGCACGGTTACTAAAGATCAATCAATCCTCAGGATGTTTTAAAACGAATTCCACTTCACACGATCGAGAGAATCGTCACATACGATGACGGGATTTACGGAAACACAATATTAGCCGTGAAAGTCGTCAATGAACACCAGATCGGGTACTCACTCCTTGCCTACCAGTGCTCCAACCCAGTAAGTTCACAGATGCATTGCCTTCCCAAAAAAGCTTCCAGTTTTATTGTAACATCACCCCCCCTTCGTAACAGAAAGCCAAACTCCATTTAAAAACTTGTTATTTATTCGTACCACAACATTAGCGATATTAATAATTGGCAGATCCTCGGACAGAAAATCACCCGATGTTACAGCCATGTACTGGCTTCGGTGATGTCATCATCGCCCATGGTTACAGACGAGAGCGGGGAAGATGACGAGTCAGCATGATGTCATCATTTTACAAGCGAATTTCCATGGAAACAACCTCCTTCAAGCGCCATCTCCAGGATGACATCATCACATCTTAGTCCCTCGTCTAAAATGTTTGTGTTTCTTGTTCTTTCTATGTTCCGGGGGTCGGGGGGAAGCACAGATGGACTCGGGTTCCGACAGCGACTTCTCAATGGAGTCCTGTGTGGAGGGGAAATTAAGACTTCAACAACTGCATACATTCATGTATTGTAATTGCCAATCAAAATATTGCTGTGCTGATTGATTTTCTGCCATATATTGGATTTTCATTTTTATATTCAAGCAGTGTCGGGTTTCCTATAAGCAAGAAATAAGGGATACAATATACAGGTGTAAGATATTCTGACATCCGACATTCTGACATACAATATACAGGTGTAACGTATAAGATATGATGCAACTTCTCGTGTCGGCAGGCCAGATGTGTGAAAATTCCGACATCCGACATAAATATATTGGATTCCATTCCAGTTATGGTCAGATACATGAACAATAATGTCATTACTAATATTGTTTGCGTTAAATATTCTGCAAAGCATAGCTATAGCCTCAGAACACTGGGTTAATAGAATTCATTGTACACAGCTCCCACCTTATCATCTGCATGAATGTCGTCGTCAGTCCCAACTGCTGGGTCGGGGTACGGGGCTCCGAACTCTAGTGGGGATGGGGGTTTCCCTTGGTAAAAAGATTTGTTGTTTAGAACTTAAACGGCCTTTTCATTGTAAGATTAAGTTTTGCAGGCTACTGGTTGGTCAGTTGTGTATGACCTTGAAGGTAACCACTCCCAGTGGAATATTTTACATTGGTAGTCTAGGCAAATGTACTAAAACACCCAAGAATCTAGGCATTTTAATGGGAAGTAGAACTAAATAATTAACCTCTCTTATCATATACAAACCACTTTACATGAGTAATCTGAAAATTGTCCCACTTTAAAGTTTAAACAAGTAACCTGGAAATTGTGCGTGTAATAATTTCCACTATGTGTTTTCCCTTGGTAACCCATGTTTTCCGAAAACAACAATGTTACCTTTACGTTTATTCTTGAATGTCGGGAGTTTGATCTTGGAGGATGGGAAGATGAAAGAGCTCTCTTGCTCACACTGGGTGTCGCCACCCTCAATCAGCCCCTTCTAGTGAATATCATAAGATTTTAATTGCAAATTAAATGGTGATAATCATTATTTCTATGGGGCAGCATAGCTGGACGATTTTTAAATCTTGGACAATTTTTTTTAATTGTGGACAATTTTTAAATCTTGGAAATATGAAATGAAACTTGTATGTCCATGCCATAAAACAGATATGCAAAACTACGAGAATTGTTGAGGTTGTACAACAGTTTAACCCGCTATGTAACATGTCTACAGCCAAATGTTATGTTGACACTGTCTTTTGAATATACAATCCTGCATATCCACTACTTCGTATCATCAGAAAGTCCGACTGGTTAGTCTGGTGTTAAAGTGCGTCGCCTTTCAATCGAAAGGTTGCAGGTGCGAAACTGGTCGCTAGCTAGTCGGTTGTATTCGTGGGCAAAGCACTTTACAAACATCGCCTGAACCCAGTGGATTAATGGGTTCTACCAAATTGAAGGAACGTGTCTTTCATATACAACACACTGAAATAGCTACGGTAACCCGATGGTGGGCGCGAAGTGATCTGACGATTGCCCGTGTGTTAACCCTCTTAGTTTTCCAATTCACAGGGATAAACATGAATATCCTATTTTAAAACCGAGATTTGCAATTACAGTGTTTGTTTTGGTGAGTGTTGTGTTCCCATCATCGCTATCTATGGTCACAAATCCGACTTTCGGGACCACAGAGCTCCAGTCGTCCTCTGAGGTAGTTGGAGTTAATGGGGTTGGGTCGGAGTTGCTTGAGATTTCTGCGTTAATCCACCATTTTAGAACAAATATATGATTTAGATAGTTGCTTAAGATTTCTGTGTTAATCCACCATTTTAGAACAAATATATGATTTAGACAGTTGCTTGAGATTTTTGCGTTAATCCACGATTTTACAATAAATATATGATTTAGATAGTTGCTTAAGATTTCTGTGTTAATCCACCATTTTAGAACAAATATATGATTTAAATAGTTGCGTGAGATTTTTGCGTTAATGCACGATTTTAGAACAAATATATGATTTGAATAGTTGCTTGAAATTTCTGCGTTAATCAGCCATTTTAGAACAAATATATGATTTGAATAGTTGCGTGAGATATATACTACACTTGAAACTCATAAAATTCCCGTCACAAACCCATATATGATGGACCTTTAGGTTTATTCCCAGACTTGAAAACACAGGAGGCTTGTTTATGTGCACTCGCCATTCAGGCACACAACCTTTTTAAGAATATTCATATTTTATCTAGGTGAATGGGTAAACACAAGGGGCGTTACTTCATGCCCACAGTGAAGTAACGGTAACTATTGCAGCGAGTTGTATATGATTAAGACATTGCTTCAGTTTTTGTTTCATCCATTAAACCACTGGTTTAAGGTCCGCTAAGTGGCTTGCCCAAGAAACAAACATCTTGCTAGTTTTTATCCCGCAACCAGCTGTAGTTACAACCCCGATTGTACATAATTTAACAAAGAACGATACTTGTCCGGCTAACTAGCTTGGTGGGTTAATGCATTGCTTTTACGCCGAAGGGTTGAAGGTTCGAAACTGCTCGCTAGCTAGTCGGCTGTATACTCGAAAAGGCACTTAACAGAAAACGCAGGGGAACAATGGGTTTTACCAAATTGTAAGTAAGTCTGAATCATACACAACACACTGTAACAGCCTTGGTAACCCAACATTGGGCGCAAAGTGATCTGATACATTTATTGTACGATAATTAAGCATCATGTACATTCCGACGCCATCTACCTGTGGTTCTGTCTTCGTTCTCCGACACTGTTCTAGAATCCGATTTGCTCCACCACCTGCAAATAATCGCAATTATCATGAAACAATCAACCCAACAAAAGTCATGGGAAACTTATTATCGGAACAGATTATGATTTGGTCACCAGGTGTTGTAAAGGGTGGAGCTAGTTACATAAATAAAAGGATCTCTATGCTATCCTTGCCATGATTGCTTCCCACATGGTTGTATCCATTTAAGCAAAGTTCTTAATTGGACAGAGGATGTAAACAGTTTAATCAAATATTAAAGTTCAAATAATCTATTCAAAGACACGACTTTTTTGTTAGACCAGATTCATATTTGGATAGGATAGGATATTCATGTTTATTCTGGTGAATGGGAAAACCAAGGGGGTTATCACATGGGCAATCGTCAGATCACATTGCGCCCATCATCAGGTTACCGGAGCTATTGCAGTGTGTTGTATATGATAGACACGTTCCTTCAATTTGGTAGAACCCATTATTCCGATCGGTTCAGGCTGTAAAGTGCCATGCCCAAGGACACAGCCGACTAGCTAGCAACCTTTCGATTAAAAGGCAACGCATTTAACTGCCAGACTAACTGGTCAGACATTGTGTTTTCCAACTGCTGTGATAAACAGGAAGTAAATGCACCTATACAATTATAGGTTAACCTATTAAATTCTCAGTTAAGGGATTTTTTTCTCTAAAATCTGAATTCCGCATCGTTAAATAAACATTTACAAAATTGGAAGCAACATTCAATTTTAAGCAGCCTGCCCAAATAAGGACTTGTGACCAATTGACTAACCCATTGTCCTCTTCTATCTCCAAATGACAAGCTATGTTGTTTTGATGAAGAAATGTTTTAAAATACGAGAGATCTTCTGTGGGTATGAAGTGTTGCATACCTAGGGGAAAAAGGGGGGATTAACATAACTATGATTTGGTTTGTTCACCTGGTCTAAAGGAAAAAGAATTAGGATTAGGACCATGCAGTGGGCTATATCTTTATCCTGACTACTGTTTTGTGTGGTTGGGTCCTTGGGCAAGGTGTTTAAAAAATGTTGACCCAGGCTTAATCCAATGGATTCAATTGGTTCGTTCAATAATGTTATTAAATTATACAATAGACTGCTACAGCTCCGGTAATCTGACAGTGGGTGCGAGGTAAACTCTCCTGTGTTTTCCCACTTTCACTGAGATATCAGAAATAATACCGCAACTTAGCAGATTGATAAGTTGAACAATAGAATCATGCACTTAACACATAGCGATTATTTAGTGGTTCCTACCACAATTGGGATAGGATATTCATGTTTATCGCCGTGAATGGGAAAACCAAGGGGGTTAACACACGGGCAATCGTCAGATCACCTCGCGACCATCGTCGGGTTACCGGAGCTATTGCAGTGTGTTGTATATGATAGACACGTTGCATTATGTGGTAGAACTAATAATTACAAAAAAAAAGATATAGGATAAAATAGGATAGGATATTCATGTTTATCCCCGTGAATGGGAAAACCAAGGGGGTTAACACACGGACAATCATCAGATCACAATCAAAACACGACACACCACTTACCGACGAACAACGATTTCCGCTCCTCTGTATATAGCTCCATCAAGTGTTGGCAGAAGGCTTGAATGGAAAGCCCGTCATGTCGGAAATGATGCAAATACTCGGCGAATAACTTTAGTTCATCGGGGGTTAATCTCTCTTTCAACTGTGGAGTGAAGGTTGAGAATGTTACCATCGGCCACACCTACATATATAATGCAGAAGATTCCCTACGTCAGTGTTTCCCAACCTTTGGTAAAAATAATTAGGGGAGCATCGTACACGTTTAGCTGCAGACCTACAAGATCAACCATCACACTGATTTGTTAACAAATGCAACATTTTTGTGCTTACTTTCTTATTTTGAATTTAGGATAAAATATGAGTGTGGGTCACGGAATCTGCGAAAAATTTTAAGGGGGTCACCAAGACAATATGGTTGGGAACCACGACCCTATATTTTTCAAATATAAAGTAAAGGCACCCGTAGGGTTAACCTCTAACTGTAAAGCAAGTAAGGGGGTTGTGCGTAATAATGGTGGCACTACAACTAAATATGACACAAAGGACTCGTGCAGAGTTTATGGCTCTTGAGGACCCCACTCTGCCCAAAGAAGTTTTATTTCGACCAGAAAGTTGGGTAGGGTGATGGGGGGTTAGTACTTAATAGGACAGAGGTACAACCTCAATAAACCTTCCCAGAACCTGTTGGGCAGGTTACGTGTCAGGCATGAGCATGAGCAATGAGCATGTATGTCAGGAATATCATGTGTTACGATCACATGTCTTTCCTTTTTTGTTTTATTTTGCTCTCTTGTTTAAGTTGTACGTCACATCCTGTTTTAGTGCGTGTTGCGTGACATCCTTGAGACCTTAGGTCATTTCATTTTTAACTGGGAACCAAGCGGTGGTCTAATTGAAACCATACTATTGCTAAAAGGTTTTTTTCTGTAGTGAACGGAAAATTATTATATATTTTGGCCGGAAATTTCAGGTATGTGTGATTTGATTATGTTTTGGCCGGTTAGCCCAATAGTTAAGTGCGTCACCTTTCAATCGAAAGGTTGCAGGTGCGAAACTAGTCGATAGCAAGTCGGTTGTGTT
>CH002143.1:418676-436404 GCA_000149265.1 Ciona savignyi | reverse complement strand
CGGCAATGATGACAACTTAAATCTCGGCATTATTCTTGACCGCGGTGATCCATCGTTCTCATCGGTTGACTTCGCTGGGATTATTATCTTCAGCGGCGAATATGAGTGTTCTGTGTTTGTGCCTGTGTTGAGCTTATAAATGTCGTCTCTGTGGTTGAGACCTTTTAATAAGAGGACGATAGAGCTTTGTTTCGAATCTGGGTTCTCGTATTGCGTGACTGAAATTTTCCTTCGCAATAAACGTACCCCTTTCAACGGGCTCAGTCTATCGGTGGCTGGATGCCGCTTGATTGTTAGCGCCATCGTCCCTGTTGTTGGTTTATTTGTGATGTCATAATTGGAATTATTTTGTGACATAATGGACAAAGCTTCAAGTGGGTGTTGTGTTTTTGTTTCTTGCGATTCTTTTAATGTTGATTGGGCTAATTCTCTAACATGATCTGTGACATCATCAGGTATGACATCATCATGTACGGTATCTTTGGCAATGACATCATCATTTATGACATCATTAGAAATGACACCATCTTGTATGACATCATCATCATTGGAGGTCTCATCGGTTGTGACATCATCAAGGAACTTAACGGCGCTTATATTGAGGGAACAATTAACGAGAGTTTTGGAAGGGCGGCGATTGTCCCGCGACAATGTCCGTTTGTTGTTTACGGTTTTGCGGTTGATGGCGATTCTAGACTTGATGCGTTTGATGCGCATCGCGTTGACGCTTGATCGCAGGAATTCCTCCATGTTGATGACTGTGGGTTGGGAGGTGGGGGAGGTGTACGCGTGGTAGGTGTCCGGGTGGGTTGTGGGGAAGATCTGGAACCGGTTGTGCTGCAGGGAGGGGGTCGGGTTCGGACCCCGGGGAAGCCCCTCGTTGGATGATGCGGAGGATGATGTCATCGATGGTGAGCTCATCAGTCGCAAAATCGGCGAATCATGTTTTGACCTGGGTTTTGATGGAACAATAGAGTCAATGATGTCAGAATGAGATGGTTTTCGAACAGATTGGACGGTTTTATCCGACGACGTGGAATTCAGGATCGATCTGATGTGCTCACGTGCCTTTTCCCGAAGCGCTCTTATCTCCATTTCATCCTCTTCTCTTCTCTTCTTTATTTTCCGGCTTGTAGTAGAATGAGGGGGGAGCTCGGCCAAAGTTATGGTGGCTTTTCCATTATGACATCACAGTCAGGTGGCTCGGAGTGCTCCAACACGCCTCCGGTGGAAATATCGACCACTGTTGCGGTAGGAGGGGCCACGTAACTCGAATTCTGATGGATGTTATTGGCGACTCTGGTGGGTGTGGTTACTATGGCATCAGGGCTTTTTTCAGTTGGAAGAATAACGTCATCTATAAAGATATTATCGCAAATAAGCGTGCGGGATAACGACTCTGCAATTTTGTCTTTGTCAAATTTAAAAGAGTGCTTAGTCATGGGAGGGTTCAGCATTTCCGGGATTCTTTCTTGAAAGCTTTTCTTCTCGTTTTCAGTAGAGGATGACAAGGTCCCTAACCCACTGTCTCTCTCCTTGTCACATGACTTCTCTCTCATTTCAACATCAGTCAATGTCCGGGACTTGTGAAGGAACGGTTCAATTAAATTCAACTTCCTCAACGAGGACAGGACATCATTAGGATAAACTCTGGAGGTTAGCGCCGTTGTGTCAAACACTTTGTTGCTGCTTTTTGTAACTGGTTTAAAGCTCGTCGATGGTTTAAGCAACTTCTTACGAGTTTCCGAAGTGTTTGTTCGCTTTTCAAGTTGCTTTGAAAGTTCCCGGTTAAATTTTAACGTCACTGTTCTTGGAGGTACTGGCTTTGTAATTGACGAGCCCACTACCCCTGGGGTTTCTGCTTTTGCTGTGACATCATTAGTGATGATGTCATCATGTTGGGATTGATAGTTTGCGCTGACTCGGTAGAATTTATCGTTATCCTGGGGCTGTTTATTGCGGGTTTTTGGTTGTTTTCGACTTTGGGGAATCCCGGTAAGATGAGAAGGTTTCGAAATATATACGGAGCCAACTTCAGAAGTTTCCATGTGGTTCATCGTAATATAACATAAGGTGAAGTAATGGTGATAAATTTATAAACCATTATTCCAATCACAAATCAGGATTTTAGATGAACAATTATAGAATTAATGTAGCAACACCTATTTATTAACTACCTTCCTTCGTAGATTTGAAAATTCAGTAAAATTCGCACAAAACATCTGAAGTGTTTACCTAAGAATTAACCACGAAGCTCTTCTATTGTTACGCAACAATCACTGGCCACTATGTCACAATGAAATGTCAAAAACCGGAAAATAAAAAAAGACTTCAAACCTAAAGTGTCAGAGTGACTTTTTGAAACAAAAGCAGGGAAACGAAACTAGCAGTGAAGTTGCAAAGAAGAGTGAACGTCTCAAACAGTTAAACTATCTGAAACTCACAAAAGACTCATAAAACGATCATTAAATAACATTTCTAAAGACAATTACCAATCTATACTGTTTGTTTCGGATATGCTTTATTTTTTTTCCAATAGTTTAAGTATCTTGGGCTATTTTCTGACCAATCCATAATCTGTAAAATGCAGACATTTAACATCGATCTAATCACAAATATTTGAAGTAGGCTATCTTTGTCTAGTCACACTCAATTGTCATTGACATTGATTATAATTGAAATATAGAATCCAACCTTCCAGAACCTGCTAACTCAAGGGGAATATCAGAACATGGGAACAATGGCCCATTATTACACAATATTGTATTCCAACTTATACACAAAAGTTTTAAATGCCAATATTTAATGGCAAAATATGATCAAACAATCCCTGTTATGATCAAATAGTACCTGACAATGGCAATCTGATGCCCTGACTCTTAAGAACAATCCATAAAATGGAATGTTAGCAAAATACAAGGTAATTTTCCACTAAATGGTTAATAGCTCTGTTATCATTTTCCTTTATTACAATACGATTGCATATAGTTTCTGTGCAGTTTCTGATATAAAAAAACATAGAAATGACTTATGCAGCTGGTCAGTACATTTGAATCTCAAACAACTTCAGAGTACCCACTAGTGACTGGTGAAAGTCGGCCATTTCAAGTGCAACCACTTGTAGTGAAAGTTACAAGAATACTTGCCCTATAACCTCACAACACACTTTATTTGAGTGGGGATAGTGGGGAAAGTAGACCGCATTAACCGCTATTCCACTTATTTTATAGTTTCTGATCAATGATTCTTAAGTTACCGGTTTGATAAGTTGATTTTCTGCCGTCTGGTAAATGTTCCCATAAAACAGTTAATTTTAAAAATTATTGTTGAAAAATTATACTCTTTTCAGGTAAAGTGTTTAACATATACAAACAAGAAAGATACAAATAATGCTTGCACTGTGAAACCCAAGAGGTATGCTCATGACTAAGGTTAAGCATGTTGATTTTGATCAAAAAGTCAACTACTGTAGTTTACCCACTTTTCATCAGTAAAGGCACAAATAATTACAATTTAGTGAAACACAGCTTAACACTGGATTCTAAATACTTTCCAGATACTAATTCAAGAGATATGCCTGATACTAGGGACATGAAGTGACAAACAGCAATAAATGCTGCTTGTCATATATATCCATCATCACAAAATAATAACTATATTATGTAATATGCCCAATTTCTACATTTTACAGTCCTAGCCATGAAACACAATTGTTTTTATATACAGTGACTGACTTTCTCTGTAGTCCATTAAGCCTCGTTTAAGAAGTGATAAAAGACGACAAAATGTCCTTTATGAAGTCAGAAAAGAACATAGTATGTAACAATAGGCATAGTCTCTGCGTTGACTGACATAACAAGAGGTCTGAATGTAAGAGGGCAAGAGGTATAGTGGATTAAGTTGTGGGTAAACACGAGCTACATTCACATTTAGTGGGGTTGTTTCATTATAACGGCACCGTTTGTGTAGCAATTAAATTGACGCTTGTTTTACTGTGTATACGGTTGACGGCGCAATAAATTCAGAATCAAGGTCATATTTTATATGTTTAAGTTCCATACTGCAATGACTTAATAAAAATATAATAGGATTATTAAGTTATAACCCAGTGAATGGGAAAACGGAAAAGAGAAATTTCAAAGGCAGTTACCACATATGTAGTCAACAAATTGCCTCGCACCCACCGCTAGGTTACCAGTGATTCAAGGGGAAAACTAAAAGAAGGAAAAAGGGAATTAGGGAAACTACAGACTAAAATGAAGATAGGGCATTAAATTTAGTTTTAAACATGGGTTTGAGGATTATATCTGGGGTTGGGATTAAGGTTTAGAGAAGGGTAATAATTAGTTTCCATCTTTTCCTCCTTTCCTTTTTCCCTCCTTTTAGTTTTGCCAGAGCTATATCAGCTTGTTATTATTAAATGTTCTTTTAGTTTTATAATCCATTAATCCAATGCGTTCAGGTGATGTTGGCAAAGTACCTTGCATAAGGACACGACCGACAGATAGATACCAGCTCTGATCTGACAACGTTTCAACTTAAACACATCTCACAAACCAATCACAAGATATGCTTGACCATTGTTGTATGACAGGGAAAGCGTAAAACCATGTTACCCAACCAACCATCATTGGAATTATGCATTATTACACCTTTTACTATATGTTTCATGTAACGAAAAAGCAGACTTTGGCTGTCCAAGAACCCATGGATCTGCTAATTATTATAAAAAGTTATCAATATAACAAGTAATCATGTATGAATAATTGAATATAACAAGTAATCATGTATCAATACAACAAATTATCATGTATAAATATAAAAAGTTATCACGTATTACAGAGAAAGTTTAAAACATGTTATCCAACTTACAAATCATGAGTCCCGATCTCACAAAGCTTGGTAATGTTGCCTTGCGTCTTCGTTACACTTAGAGGTTCTGTTAATGCAAACAGATCGGGTTATATTTGTACCACAATAGATAGTAAGATAGTAAGCACCAGTAAACTATCTTATTAGACCCTGGCTTAACATGTGTAAGTTCAGAGAAATAGATTGTGCTTGTGCAACATTCCAATATTAAGGGCGAAATGCATTTATTAAAAAATAAAAATCCCGACCATTTCTCTTGATCGGTTAGATCAGCAGCTGTCCACCCAAAGGTTGTGGGATCAAAACCAGGGCAGGTTAGCTAGTGAGTTGTCATTTAATGGGTATAGCCTAGCAAAGTAATATGTTAAATTAAAATAGCAGAAAGTTCTCTACTAAATCATATAAACAACTGTTAAAATTGGTGCAAATAAAATGACCCAAGGGGTTTCTTCTCAGGAATAGTAGTAGTTATCAAAGCAATGGACGTTACCCACAACTGTCTTCCAACTATTTGTTTAAAAGATGGAGTAATGGTCACAGAAATGCAATGATTCTGGTTCAATGGATTTTCACCAAATACAGAGTTAATTTGTTTTAAATATAACCTAATTCCAATTTCAAAGTGTTACAGAAATTGGTTTAATTTGAAAACTTTCTTTTACACCAAAATGAATTACCATGTCTTTAAATTATATATTATAGTTTTAAAATTATTTTCTTTTTAAATAAATCTTGTTTTGGAAATTAATCTGTGTTACCATGTTTTTAAATAAATCTTAGTTTGGAAATTATTCTATGTTACCATGTTTTTAAATAATTTTTTAAAAAAGGTATCCTGTATTCATGGAAGAAATGTATAGGTGGACTCGCGTTACACAAGGGCAACATAAGGACCTGGTGTTTAGTTTCCCAAGCCTTTCAGGTCCAATTACAAACTAAACTTTGTTAAATAAGAGTCACCATTATTAACTAGTGTTCTAATTAAACAACTAACCATCTAATATGTCCAACTATCCATTGATGGTACTGGATCAAGTGTTTTAGGAATTTCCATAAGTCAAGTGGCGTGATAGTAGTAACTGTTCAATTAAAGTTTTTGCCTGTTTCACTTTTAAAAATTGAAGCGTATATATCATGACCATTCTATTCAACAATTACACAAACCAGAACTGTTTAGAGCGTAGATAAGTTAACACAGTTGGGTAATTATGTGACTTATATGTTGAATACATACAAAAATTGGGATTGAAACCTGACCTGGCAAAACATTTTACAATAAAGTATTTAGATTTTTACAATTTAGTATTTAGCAGGGCTAATCTTAGATTTACATTTGCTTACAAAACAGATAAATGCAACAGGATAGACAGTGGACCAGGAAGATTACCCTCCCCCGCCTTTCCATCGAAAGGTGGAAGCCTTATTTTCTGGGCAAGATTTATAATCCCTAAAGGCCTTTTTTGTATAGAATTTGTACTAGGATTTGTCCCATTAACCATTTGGCCACCAAGATAAGGTCAAAAGTTGGTAAGTACTGATCTAGAGCATACTATTCTGCTTGTTGAAACAAGATGTTTGAAAAGAGCTGTCAAAATTGTTTACTTAGGCAGGATATACAACCAAGGTGGCACACTAGTGGACATATGCTTGTTTCAACATAATGTGTGGTGCCATCTTATGATCAACAATCACCAGTTCATCTCCACTCTTAGGTGTGTGTGTGCGCGTGTGTGTGTGCGTGCATGTGTGTGTTAGTGTGTGTGGTGGCACGCTAGTGGATAGATGCTTGTTTTAACATAGTGAGTACACGCTCGCGTGCCATCTTATGATAAACAATCACCTGTTCACCTTAACCCTTAGGTGTGTGTGTGCGTGTGTGAGTGTATGTGCGTGTGTGTGCATGTGTGTATGTGTGTATGTGTGTATGTGTGCGTGTGTGTGCGTGTGTGTGTATGCGTGTGTGTATGCCTGCGTGTGTGTGTGTGTGACGATAGGCATAAGTAGACAACCCTTCCCTTAAGATCATCAAACATGCTTACTCAGCAATTTCATTCTCTGTCGTTCCAACATCTTGCGGTGATACTGCTGCTGCCGAATACCCCCTCCGTGTGGTGACTGTTCCGTACATGTTGCTTGCGTCTCCGTGGAAGGATTTCTATGGTCAACATAGAAATATGGAGAATTAACATAGTTATAAAATTAAAACAATCCTAGAAACAATATAAATGATACAATAAAAATAATCCTAACAAGAAACATTAAAAATCTTAAATATCAAAGTGCAATATTATACACAAAGTGGCATGCATTATTATACACATGATTATTCAATATGCCATTAATAGATAATGGAATGCAAAACTTTTAAACAGTAATAGATAACTTTGTTTTTATTACTTCTTGCCCAAGTTTTTTGTCAAAAACACATTAAAAGAAAGAATTTTTTTTCAAAACAATGCACCTGTACAGAGCATAGATCCGTCGGTAATTCAAGCCTTAGATACGGCATTTTAAACAATATTTATAAACAGCCCTACGTGTGCTAATGTTGGCAAGAGAAGATAAAAAAATATGGATACATACGCTTTGCAGAGTTTTGTTTAACTAGTGTTTAGCCTTTTTTAATTATTGTCAAAAATCAATAGTTATAGAAACAGTAAATGGATATAAGTTAAAATCTGGCTTTCAGCTATTATTCTATTATTTCATTTCAATAGACTTTAAACACTGGTAACTATAATACAAGCATAAAGAAATACATGAAACTAGGGTGAATTACTGGTTCAAAGCCTATTTGTTCTTCAATAACTACCTGGATAAAGTAAATTATACGTTTCAATTCTAAAAGACCTTTTCTAATTGGGTTCTATTATTGTAGTGACTCCACGCTACTAAGATACTAGCGCTCGCGCGTTCTAGTATCTAGGATTTCAAGCTCTTTGTGATGTCACACAATGTTTGTTCAATTGTCGAGTAACAATGGGATCGATTGTTACAGACAACTTGAATTTAAAGAATTAAAAGGTCACGTTTTAGTTGATTTTGGAAACTGGAATTATATGGCAACACTGAGACTAGTAACAGTTTAACTTTTTGTGTATTTTGCATGTTTTACAAGTGGGTTTAGTGTCAGTTATGTGTAATTGGATTTTGGAGGAATGTATATGGGATTTATCTTAAGTGTGTGGTGAAAAGACTAATATTTTTACAGGAAACTGATAGACGAATTCTTTGATATTACTACTATGTTATAATGAAAAGCTTGATAACACTGTTATATCAATATTTACATCTTGAAAACTATTATGTCCACTTTTAAAGGTAACAACGCGTTATATCCATATATACAGATGGTATTACTATTATATCCGAAAATACTTAGGTAAAATATTGCTATATACATATATAGAGCTTGATAAAACAGATATTACCAGTCAGATTGAAATATTATAGTGATCAAAGTTACTTATATCAATAGTTCAACGCTTATATTGGAATTTGATGAGAGTGCTTCAAGATTCAAGTGGAAATAATGAAACTTACGGAATTCTTGATCATCTTCTGCTGAGTGACGTGACTCAGGGTTGAGATTGGTGGATTGAAAGAGGTGGGAAGGTTGGCAAAGGAATGGTGTTCACTAATGCTCGCTTTGCTTGAACTGGCTGAATTTGAAACGATAAGATGGTAGTTTTTCGGGTGGAATGGACCTTAATAACTCTCAGTGGTGCTGATATTTTTTTCGGATATTTTTTAGGTTTTAATTTTTTCTCCAGTATTAAAAAATGGCAAACGAATCAAATCACAGCACAGGAACATAAAAGACAACAAAACAAACGGTCGTTAAAACACATTATTAAAAACTTTTCCAAGAACACTGACCAGCTAGCGAGCAGTTTTGATTTCAATACCCTTTGACTAAAAGGCAACACACTAACCCACCAAAGTATTTGACCAGACTACTAGTGTAACTGTTCGCATTTGGGTACTAACATGTCAACTATTCTGCAACCAAATCCTAGAAGTTTTCACAAGTTCAGGTATATAAATGCAAAATTGATCAAACAATAAGTTCAGGTGTATACATGCAAAATTGACCAACAATTTTACCAGTAGATTTCCGTTGCTTAATATTGCTGTTTGACCCCATAATCTCGGTGGAACCCCACGTTGAGGTTTCAAGGGTCGGGAGGTCCTGGGGTGACTTTTGCGAGGATGGGGCTGATACTATTCCTGATCTAGGGGAAGCCCCCCAGCCGTTTTGTAGCGTCAGTTGCCGGCTCAGTCGAGCACTGCTTGGGTTCCTTGGGCCGACACTATTGTGATGTAATAATGTTAGTTATTTAGTTATGTGCATAGGGCATGATGCCCCCTTGCGGATGTTATGTCTGTCAAAACGAAGAGTTCTATGTTATTATACAAAGCTTAAATAATGCGCTACCGCGAAAAAATGAGATCATACTCTTAGGAGACTTCAATGCACCTGAAAGAGCTAACAAATGCAATAACTGGTCAGATGTGATGGGAAAATATGGGAGCGGTGATATGAACGTACGTGGGCTACATCTTCTACAGTTCTGTGCAATCAACGAGTTGATCATATCAAACACTATGTATTAATGATGTCACTTTGTTCTACTCTAACCTTATCATATCAATGAAAAAAACATCATTGAATAAAATATTAATGCTTCAGTTGATGGAAAATTGTCATTGGTCAGATTAATGCTTCAGTTGATGGAAAATTGTCAATTGTCAGATTACCTCACACCCATGAATAGATTGCCGGAGCTTATATTGGGTAATGTTTATTATTGAGACATCAGATAAAATTAAGGTTAAATTGCAACTCATTATTCCATGGGTTCATGCAACACTTCATAATTACTCTGCACAAGTACAAATTAGATTAGTCAGCGGCTAGTTTAGATGCCCCAATTTTATTTCTACTTTCAGATTGCAAACGCTCTTGCAGAATGCATCCAAGGATTATAACATAAATGTTTACAAACTGCTGAATAATTGGTACTATATGATTGCATACAGTATATAGGTTTATTATTTACAACGTTATCCTGACAATTAAGTGTCTTCAGTTTATTTAGCACAGACCAGTTCAAGGAAGACTTAGGCTATCTAATCGTTGATTCATGTGCTTTTTTTAGGAATTTTGTTATAGGCATATATATTGTTATAGGCAATTTAGAAGGCAAAAATATTTGTTATATGCAATTTATAGGCAAGTTTAAAAATGTTTGTTACAATTGTCATAGGCAATAAATATGATAAAAAATTAAAAATTTCTCTAATTGACCTTAAATTCACAATGGTAGGAGCTGATAGTTTTGAGGGTGGGGCGAGGCAAACCTTTCCTCCACAGGAAACTATGGGGGAAAGATCGAGGATATTCGGAATTATCCTTGTGTGGTTGAGCAGCAATTGCTTCGACTTTGAATCTTTGTATTCAACAATTGGACTGAAATTTGGAAAAAAACATTATGTAGTTGAAATTAATGTTGATAGTTTAGAGCAGTGGCTCCCAACCTTTTTTAGTGTCGGGGCCAAATTTCAAATTTTAGAATACGTATGGAGCCGCATGAAAACACTCATGAAAACATAAAAACACACTGCTTTAAGAAAACTTTCCTTGCCTCTAATCTTAACTATGAAGTTAAAACTCTTTTCCCAGCCTTCAAACTAAGCAAGGGTAATTTTAGAATACTAATTTTATTTTTTTTATTATTAGAATCAGATTCTAATATATTTTAGGACATTTTCAAAGGTCAATGAGAGCCGCAAGAAGGCTAGCTGGGAGCCGCATGCGGCTCTCGGAGCCGCGGTTGGGAATCACTGGTTTAAAGAAATACGGAAAATTACTTAAATTTCAACATCTAAGTCGGTATAATTCTTTTGCTTTGAGAAATTTAAACACATAAAGATGAATTTCAACACATAAAGATAAATTTCAACATATAAAGATAAATTTCAACATATAAAGATAAATTTCAACATATAAAGATAAATTTCAACATATAAAGATAAATTTCAACATATAAAGATAAATTTCAACATATAAAGATAAATTTCAACATATAAGTTGATATAATTCTTTTCCTTAAAGAAACTTCGGAAAGTTGCTTTATTCTATGAAATCAGTGGCACAAACACATGAAATCATGGAGTTTTAAGATTTATTGAAGAGATTTAAGATTTCAATTTAACAAAACATAAACTCACTTTGCAGTTTCACCCTCGATAAAATCATTCTCAGTTGAGTTTTGTTGATGCGGACTTAATTTTCTCCCACTAGGGGTTTCCCCTATATCGGCCGACAAAGAAGGATTCTTCACTTGTCTGGGAAATCAATTGAAAGTTGTTTTGAGTTCTCAATAAATTGTTGTATTTCGATCGTGAAACGATCGAAAGTAGTTACTTTTAAGTGACATGTATCCTTAGGATAGGATAGGATATTCATGTTTATCCCCATGAATGGGAAAAACCAAGGGGGTAACACACAAGCAATCGTCAGATCATCTCGCGCCCACCGCCAGGTTACCAGAGCTATTGCATCGTGTTGTGTATGATTCACACATCACACATTCGTTCAATTTAGTGGAACCGATTAATTTGCTGGGTTCAGGCAATGTCAGTTAAGTGCCTTGCCCAAGGACACTAGCTAGCGACCAGTTTCGAACCTGCAACCTTTCAACTGAAAGGCGACGCACTAAACCACCCGACTAACCTGCCGGACCATATCCGTTAAATTAGTTCAGTTTATATTTAGCTCCTTTGTTATAGTTTGCTTGGATAAGTAAATAAAAAGTCTTAATACATTATTAAGGTCAGTAAAGACACACAGTAAAATAGGATAAAAAACAGACGTGGCAATTAAAATCCAGTATTAGAAAACTAAAGTTGCCGCAGAATTTGAAAATAATTTAAATTAAGTTGAGAGCATTAAAAAGTATGCAGTAAAGCATGACCAAGTACTGAGGGGGGAGCCAGCTTTAAAAGTGTTTAAAGAAACATTTTAATCTGTCGGTTACCCATATTATAACACCCTTTTTAATTTTTTATCCTTAAAAAAATTGAATATCCAAATCTAAAGAGGCTAAAAAGACAGAAATCGATTTTTGTAAAAATGTTAAGGTACCTTGATATTGGCCGCGGTAGAAGTTGTGAGGCAGATGCTATGGGAAGTATGAGGGTATTTTCGAACTTCTTTTTCTTTCTACGTTGTCTGGAGTGGAGCTCGGAGAAGTTAGGGTGTCGGGGTGGTGGGAGGGAATTCCCGAGTTGGGGGGTAAACTTACCCTTATTATCAAAGTTGTTGATCTAGGATAGGATATTCATGTTTTATCCCCGTGGATGGGAAAACCAAGGGAGTTAACACACGAGCAATCGTTAGATCACCTCATGCCCATCGTCGGGACCGAAGCTATTGCAGTGTGTTGTGTATGATTCCTTCAATGTAGTAAAACCCATTAATCCGCTGGGTTCAGGCAATATCCGTAAAGTGCCTTGCCCAAGGACACAACCGACTAGCTAGCGACTAGTTTCGCACCTGCAACCTTTTGATTGAAAGGCGACACACTTAACCGCTAGACCGGCCGGACTAATCTAGGGTGCGAAAAGCAGATAAGTGCTCATGGGATATGTGGAAATTTGTGATTGTACAATGTGGGTACTATGAATATCAATTTTTGCATGGATAATTAAAACCTATTCATACATAATTGCTCCTGGTTGTCCCATGCATTTTGGTTACGAAGGTTAAATATATTTATTATAGACATACAAACAACACTTTAAAATGGGTAAGGCACCGACAGTTCCTAAATTTCCAAATAAATCAGTCACATTTATAAAACACCCCTCAATAACCAATCTAAACCATAAGTGTGTGCAAGTTACTAAACAGTGACCATCTATAAATTCTTCAATACAATTTTCTCACCCACAA
The DNA here is from genome assembly GCA_000149265.1 of Ciona savignyi. Classification (NCBI taxonomy): domain Eukaryota; kingdom Metazoa; phylum Chordata; class Ascidiacea; order Phlebobranchia; family Cionidae; genus Ciona; species Ciona savignyi. The sequence goes on along the minus strand of CH002143.1, from coordinate 423,572 downwards.
GAATAGAATTGACACAAAAAATCATCAGTCCAGCTTACCTTCCCTGCGCTATTTAGGTTCTCGATTTGCAGAAGATTATTAGGACAAGATCGCTTCAGCAGTGGAACCAATATTGACAAGTTGCTTGATAATCTGGTGGGTATACCCATGCGGGTTAAATAAAAATTTAAACATGCAAAAATAGTCTAAAAATGAGTTAACACGTGTTTAAAAATATTGAGCCAGGATATAATGATACACATGTCTAAGATTTGATTATTGATCAATAATGGGTTTAAATAGTCCAACTGAAGGCCTGACCGGCCGTCCACTTGCCTTTGTTCCAAGTTTGACAATGAACTCCGTTCTTGGGTGATAAGTTGAGCTTTGAAGTCTTTCCGGCGTTTTGCTCGCTTGCTTTCAAAAGTTGGTTTATCACTCTCGCTTGATGGGTTTTGCTCTGCAATTTAATTTTAATATAATTAGTTTAGTAATAAAAGGTACAGAAAGTAAAAAAAGATTTCTTTCAATTTTACAATAATTTCTATTTGTAGTACACTAAGCTACAATATCTTCTTGTGTAGTATACTATGTTAAAATAACTTTTATGTTTCAAGAATCAAGAATCATTTATTTTGTTTGGTCAAAAATATGCGCAACAATAATGAATTAGAACACAATAATTTACATTTTATATGTTTAGTACACTAAGTAATAATAACTTCTATTTGTAGTACATTAAGTTACAATAACTTTCATTTGTAGTTCACTAAGTTACAATACCTTCTATGTGTAGTACACTAAGTAACAATAACTTTTTACTAGCAACTAAATGGTTACTGGAAAAGAAATATCTTTTTCATCAAATATACCACACAAAACAACACAGAAAATGTACCAAAACTTTCGAGTTTTTCTTTCTTATCAACTGAAATAGAAAGAAGCTTTTTTCCACACGTTTCAGATGTACCAGTAGCCTTGTTGATAATCTAAGAAAAATATACATTTCAAATGGATCTACTTCACTGGACTTTGGTTACTGAAGTACTGTATACTTAAGATTTTCTGTTACGATAAGTGTGACCATATTTGGACATTACATTTAGTAACCCAGATGTGAAAATAGAAGTTTAGGGACAAAACTGAGACAATTCTAAATGATACAAATCCTTAACCCTAACTGCTAACCCCTAAAATCTACATTTAACTCCACATGGGATAGGATATTCATGTTTATCCCTGTGAATGGGAAAACCAAGGGTTTAACACATAAGAAATCGTCAGAACACCTCGCTCCCACCGTCGGTTTACCGGAGCCATTACAGTGTGTTGTATACGATACAGACAATCCTTTAATTTGGTAGAACCGATTAATGTGCTGGGTTTAGGCATGTCGGTTAAGTGCCCAATGACACAATCTACTAGTTAGCAACCAGTTTCGAATCTGCACCCTTTCAGCTGAAAGTCGACACACTATTCCACCAGACTAATCTGTCGGTCTTTTGGACCAGTAACATGTAAATCCTATTCCTAAGACTTATATTCCTTATCCATTAGGCCTCTATCTTTTATGCCTTATTCCTAAACCTTGGACTTTAAGCTGGTAGTCACTTTCCATAGTTAAGACAAGATTTAATATAAAAATAAAACTACCAATAAAAAGATTAAAAATATACTTTTTTATAACGTATTTTTAAATAGTGCAAGTCTACGAATATTCTATTCAAGCAAGCTTTCCTACAAACTGCTTTTTAGTCATGCTCAAATCTTGATGAGCATGCCATTCTGCCTTTCTTCGCCTTCTTACTTCATTCTTTATAAATTAAACAGAGTTAACTGAAAACTATCACTACCTAAAGTCCTGTGTTAGTAAAATCAATATTTTGGGTTTATATTGAGTTAGAACATTGATTTTCGTATAAAATTTTATTTGGGAAACTCATTGTCAGGAACGCCGTTTGCTACGCAGCAACAACATTGTCCCCGGAATATACTCCCACTAGCGAAAAAAATGAAGAAAATTAATATTAAATTAGTTGTTGAGTTTCTGTAATAAAAAAATTCAATATATAATATATATTGTTTATAACGGCAACTCAATGCAGTTAAATTATGTAAATTGTTTTTTTTTCAACCAACATTTGTTGAATTCTTTTATCACGTGATAAACATATACGCGCGAATTTCTAAAATTAGTAAACAAAATTTGCTGGCTGTCGTACATAAGTTGAAATATACCATGACGGGTTGATTTTGATTTGATGCAAACATGACTGAAGAAGCAAAGACAAGACTTAAAATTAAGAAACTCATTCAATTTTTGAAGGGAAATAAATGTCTTCAGAAATCAAAGGAATCGCGAAACAATTTGCTTGAATCTGCAAAAACTTTACGGTTTGTTTTTAGAATCTTTCTATAGATTATGCATGTTGTGTACGAATGACTTCCCTAATTCGATTAACATTTTTCGTAACCATTTGTATATAAGATAGTATTCTATTCACTTAGCATGAGATTTAATATAATTAATATCAATAGCCAGTCTTGAAATCATATTTTGAATAGTCTGATTGGTTAGTCTGGTTATTTGATACACGCCTTTCAACCGAAAGGTTGCAGGTTCGAAACTGTTCGCTAACTAGTCGGTTGTGTCCTTGGGCAAGGTACTTTACAGACATTGCCTGAACCCATCAAATTAATGGGTTCTACTGAATTGAAGGAAAGTGTCTATCATACACAACACACTGCAATAGCTCCGGTAATTCGACGGTGGGCGCGAGGTGATCTGAAGATTACCCGTGTGTAAACGACCTTGGTTTTTCCATTCACAAGGATAAACATGAATATCCTATCCCTAATACACATACCGGTACAATTTTTGGTGCACACTCTTTCTTTTTGTTGATCTTGTTAAAAACTGCCATGTTTTTCCGATTTTATCATTATTTATTTTTTTGTATGATTGTGTTCTAACACTTGCTTGTATAATATTTCCCCTTGTACTTTCCCATTACCTAGGATAAAACATGTATTTTCTATTTAACAACCCACAATGCATATACTAGTATTTTTGTAAGTTCTAGTGGCAGCGAGAATTTACTATTTTCTGCAAATCCTTTTCATGTTCAATTAGTGATTTGTTTTATAATTACCGCTATATATCCTTAGTCTGGCTGGTCAGTCTGGCGGTTAAGTTTGTCGCCTTTCAATCGAAAGGTTGCAGGTGCGAAACTGGTCGCAAGCTAGTCGGTTTTGTTCTTGGGCAAGGCATTTTACGGACATTGCCTAAACCCAGCGAATTATAATCTTTATTGTAATTAAACAATGTGAAAAACAAAATTAAAACTCTTGGTGAATATGCTAATGGGGCATTGGGTTGCCTTTTAGCTGAAAGGTTTTATATCAAAACTGGTCACTATCTAATCTGAAGTAAGGCATTTAGTAGATATCATCTAAACTCAGTGATTAATTGATGTACTAAAACTGAAAAAACGTCTTATTTTTTTATTATTTGATTATACAAAATTTGAAAAAACAATTATTATTTTGTGTAAATAGGATAGTAAATATAGGATAGGATATTCATGTTTATCCCCGTGAATGGGAAAACCAAGGGGGTTAACACACGGGCAATTGTCAGATCACCCCACGCCCACCGTCGGGTTACCAGAGCTATTGCAGTGTGTTTTGTATAATAGACACGTTCCTTCAATTTGATGGAACCCATTAATCCGCTGGGTTCAGGCAATGTCCGTGAAGTGCCGTGCCCAAGGACACAACCGATTAGCTTGCGACCAGTTTCGCACCTGCAACCTTTCAATTGAGCCACCTAAAATAGGTTACGTATTATTTTATCCTTGTTTAATCTTCGCAGACAATGTGCATGTGAGGTTGGATTGTCTCAGGAGGAAGTTTTCGACATTTGTGATTTGGCTTCATGTGGCAAATTCGGTTGGTAACATGATTATAGGATATGGGGATTAGGCAGGAATGATGTAAAGCTAGAATTTACAATATTTTAACCAGATAATATATAAATAAAGTTTATATAGGCATAATTTTAAAAGTATGTTTGATAACTGTCAATAATTTTAAACTTAAAGCGTAATACTTGTCAAATAGTCTTTATCTGCATGTAGTTAAATTGTACTTATTTGCAAATTTTTGTCATGTAGCCCTTCTTTCTGCCTCTTTTATATCATGTTTAATCAGTTTCCAGTATCCAGTTAATAGATCCCATATAGTGGAATTTGTTATGTTTACCTAACTGAAATATCTTTCTACAATTGGAAGGTTGTGTCTTGTGTGATCAAAACCAACAACTGGCTTGTCTGTTTTAAAATCACTTGACCAACATCGGTTTAGCTGTAGTGAAATATTTAAGTTTAACACAAATTAAAGTAATTGTTAAAGAACTGTTAGTCTATTATAACAACCGGACATGCTTAGTTTAATGGAACATCTTTTTTTCCACAAAAGACTATGAATGTCTAATGCTGATAATACTGAATAAAACAGCTAACAAAATTAACATTCCTTAGTTTAATATAAAATTGAAATCTATCAAGAGAAAATACGCATCCTAATACAATGAAAGGAATTTGTTAGGTGTTCTAATCCAAATACAGTTCCATCTAATGAGGTTTTTCCCACAAAAGGTGATGTGGTTTGCAACAATTTGTTGAGAAGTGCAATTCCACGGGAAAGTGTCCCTGACGATGCAATTCTACTTCTGCTGTCGAATTTGTGTCAGGATTTGCAATCTATTAAGGTTCATTGAGAGTTTTTTAGCTGTTTTTTTCTTCGGACAATTCGTTCATATGCAGTATGCACAACTGTTTCTGTTTTCCTTTTTAACAAGATAAAGATCATTATCTCATCTTAATTCTGAAGTTAATCCCACTAGACATTGCTTTT
>CH002143.1:405535-418576 GCA_000149265.1 Ciona savignyi | reverse complement strand
TTAGCACATGAATAGACATATCCATCTGGTTGACCCACAGTTACCAATGTGTGTATTTAAGGCAAGGTTATCCCATATGGTATTTCCCCCATTTATAGGATTTAACCCAAAGTTATTTTTATTCATTGGATTTAACCCAAAGTTATTTTTATTCATTGGATTTTACCCAAAGTTATTTTTATTCATTGGATTTTACCCAGTTAACCTTGTCCATGGGATTTAACTCAAGGATACTATCACCAGGTGAAAAATCTCATTATCAGATGGATGGTTTTGGTTTTCGATTTAATCGCTCTTAAGAATTCTTTCCATGCCTTATATGGAGTGATCTTCCATTACATCGAGAGTGAGGTGCTATGTCCGGCAGTTTGTCAACTCCTCTCTTTGCTTACTAGGAAATGTGATGGTAAGTGTAGTTGTAGATTGTAGAGCTGGGCGTAGTTGATCAAAGTTGTATTACGGAATTACGCGGCTCCAATAAAAATAAAAATTATTTTGCTAAGACTTAAAGAATAATTACGGACAGATGTGTACTTACGTAATTTTGATTTGATTTGTAAACGTAATGTAATTCCGACGGGCGACGGCCGTAATTATGTAACCGAACGTAATTTCGTAATTACACCTAGATCTAGTAGATTGTAGAAATGGGCTTTCATTACGATTGTGTTCTTAACTGTCTGTTTACCTCTACAAATCAATAAATGGTTAACCGATTTATCCTAACAAACAGGCGTAATTAACTAAAAAGCAGTTACTTTGAAAAGCTTAGGCATGTAGTAAAGTTATGCTCACTGCTTGTGTTTACAATTATGTTTTAATATACCATTTACTGGTAAAGTAAAGCATAGGCCTTCCCTAAATCCCTCTGCACTTCAATTAAATTCTAAATTCCTAACTGTTGGTATTTTATTTTGAAGAGCAGTTCATATCTGCATAGCTTGATAAGTGCACAGACTTTCGGCTGACAGGTTGTGGGATCGCAACCAGCCACTGTCTTAATCGTTGCTTCCTTGGGGAAGGAACTTAGCGGATTTCGCACAACCCCAGTAGGATAATTAATGTGGTAAAGTAAAATACCAGGAAAGCCTTATATACAACTCACTGCAATAGCTTCAATAACCTGGTGAGCACAAGGTAATCGGATAGTTGCTTATTTCATTGCGCTCTCTGCCTTTTACCATCTACAGGGATGAAACATGTATATATTTTAACCGGTTACTTCATTTAGTGACGCACAACCGTATCCTGAGATTGCTGGCTCTGCAACGAAAGATTGGATCGAAGCCATATTTGTGTGGATTGCTATCGGTGTATAGGTGAGATAACAACATGGATATCTTGTTGTGCATAATAATACATGTTCTTGATAAACATGGGCATTTCATACTGTATAAGTCTGAATATCTTGGATAATTAGTAACCGTTTTAAAAAACCAAGTAATTTTTCTATTACTGGTTTCACATCCACTTGCCATAGCTAATTTTGTAGATAATTTCTTACTGCAAAGTCAAACAACATTTAATTTCATTTATTAGTGGAAATCACATCAGTAAACCACGTATTTTCTGATTTCAATAGTTTCTATGTCCATTAATCCACTAGTTTCAGGCAATACTACTAAGTGTCGTTCCCATAGACACAATAAACTAGCGAGCAACCCATTTGAACATGTTGCCCTTTGGCTAAACAGCGACACACTCCCGCACTATTCTATTCGGTCTGACTGGAGACATTCCTTCAAAGAAGTTTTACAACTAACATCACAATCCTCATATTGCAGAATGTACCAACCGTCGCTTATCTCAATGGCTGGAAAGCATATGGTGTTCTTTAAGAAGCCAGACAAAGCGTGGGGTTTAACCATCACCCGTGTACAACAGCGATACGGGTTGCACATGCTCAGCGAAACAATGGCATACAACACGTCACATTTACCAGAGGTTTGATCACTTACATGTGTTATTGGAAAGTATTTTCATGTTTTATCCCCATGGGTGGATATGGGACATCCGTAAAGGCGTGTACACACATTGGCAATCTTGAGATTACCTCCTAAAGTTGCTAAACTTTTTGTTATTTATAGTTAGATGTTTCTACTGTTATAGTTTAAGTTTAACCCATTCGCTAATTATGTTGCCTAAGGACATTACCGGTCTAATTTTTCCATCTATAGGGGTAAACACAAATATTCTATTAAGAGTCCCTTGTCCCTTTTACCATAATATTTAACTTCTATTTGTTATTACAGCCGACAAAAGGCCAAGCTTTGATCACACATCCGAAACTAACCATGGCACACGATGAAAGCCCTCTGAGCCAAATCATATCAGGGAAAGTCCCAATTTACAGAATTAAATCTTTCAAAGAGGTAATGTTTTTGTAATTTTTTAAGTCGGTAAATCAAAGCAGTTTATGTATTGTGGGGATAGGTAGGTATGAAATATGACTTTTATGATAAATCTTGCATGGGAAGTCAAAACAATATGCTAAAAAGTTACGATGGAAAAGAACGGACTAGACACTCCATTTAGTAGTTTATGATCTATGCACCTTCTGTCGTAAATTTAAGAAATGCAAGTGTGGCACACCTAGCTAACCACATCATTTGAGAAACACTGATCAAGAGGTTACTCAGATTACCATATGCCCCAAGTAAAGGTGCTGTAGCTCTTGCCGATTTTTCATTATTTTACTTTAGTTTTCATATCCTCTTTCTTTTATAGTTTTAAAGATTAGTTCACATCTATAATTAAAAGGAAATCAAGAAAAAAACGAAAAAAAAACTAGTGGTTATTACATGCCAGTAAATCCATGGTCAAAAAGTAAAAAATCCAACAGATTAAATTACCTAAAAAAACTTAAATTACATAAAGCGTATATCTTGAATTACTTAAAAAAAAGTTTTTCCTCTTTTTAAATAACCATCTCCAACAAAACATACATTTTAATGCATTTATAAGATCTAAATCAGTGTTTCTCAAATAGTGCGCCGCAAAGGTTAGCTAGGCACGCTTTTTCGTAAATTTACGACAGAATGTGCATAGATCATAAACTACTAAATGGTTAGTGTCTAGTTCGTTCTTTTCAAATGTAACGTTTTGAGTATTTAGCATATTGTTTTGACTTCCCATGCAAGGTGCGCCCGTTCGCATTCGTAATTGGTCTTGGGTATGCCATGAGGACAAAAAGATTGAGAACCACTGATCTAAACTGACCCTCAATTCCCCAGCTTCTGTCCAACTTTAGCAACTTAGAGATGACCACTCAGTCCCACGCTCTTCTATCTTCCACCACACTGCAGCACTTATTGTCTGTCACAAATGACCGGACCATGGCTGTGAGGTTGAGTTTCTGGCTCCACCATCGGTTGTGTGAAGGTGGGTTGGGTCCCAATTTATGGGACTTCAACATAAAACATGTACAATTATATTTCGTGATTATTTCAGTATAGAACTCATTCTCTATATATGCAATACAACTATAAAAATGCAGTATAAGTTTCACATTGCTACCATAAGCTTTTTTTCCAAAAACAATTTAGATAAATTTGGTTGTTGGCTTTGGTTGAATGCTAATTCCTTTTGGACTTTTATCACTTTAATAGTATCCTGATGTAGCCTGTAAGTATACCTTTATATTGGATCCTGGGCACTTTTACATTCTGTAACCAAGATGTGCTAGTGCTATGACGGTTATATATTTCCATTATTCAAAATAAAAAAAATCGAAAAATTTTTATTTTCCTTTTGACTGTAAGTTTTCGCATTCAGCTTGTGAGTGTTCACAAAGAACTGGTACTGTATTTTCGGCACCTGTTATGGCAACAATATTTAGAGAGTTTAACATCGCCTTATTTTGGGCCGAATGATTTGGCTGCATTAAATATTTCTTAGGAGTCATGTTTAATTTCAGAGGATTAACAATTAAAGGTTGTAAGCAACAATATTTACAGAGTTGGTGACGGTTGTCGGCGAAACTGATCGAGGTCGTGAATTAATCAAAACCGTCGTCAAATTCAGTGGATTCATACAAGAATGTTTGCCTGTGTGTGAAGCCTTCTTATTCAGGTGAGTTGTGATACCTCATGCTCATGGTAAAGGCATTCAAGCTCCTACAATACACTGAATAACTATTGAGGTTTTAAATTTCGACTGGTTAGCTCAGTTGGACTGTCAGCTGAAGGTGGTTGGATTCAAACCAGCCGTTTGATGTTGGTTTTGTCCTTTAAAACATCACTTAGTGTAAGCTTTATGTGGCGTCGTTTGTAAAAATTCAATTAAGCGAATTAGCTAAATCTTAATCATCAAAAAAGGTGACGATTTAGATAAATCGTCAAAAAAATGATACCAAACGGCGCTCCATAAAGCTTTAACCAAGTGAATTAATGGTCACATTATATACAATACACTACAATAGCCTTGGCAATTCGATAAACAAAACCAGTTTTGTTTAAGCATACACGTTTAAAATCATCTAACACACAGTTATTCCTCACAAGCTTTCTAGTGATAATTGTGTAGCCCATACATTTTCAATGTGAATTTTTCTCACCAGTTATCGGACTATAATCATGTAAAAATCCTGCAATGTAGATTTTCCTCATACTAACCAATGATAATCGCATATAAATCCTTCAATATGAATTTCCTTTATTAGTTATCAAACATTACCTGTGTATAAATACTTCAATGAATTGTACCCCACTTGTAATGATACAAATGTCACATTCCTTCCTAGGTATCTCTGTACCTGGAATGGAAGCGACTATCTTCCATATATTTCGAAACTTATAGGCAAACTGCGTCTTCTGCCTTTTACAGGTTTGTTAAATACTTAATCTTGGCTGTGGCATGTTTTTTTTTCCAGGCTGCCCACTTTTAAGAATAAAGTTGGTTTTTGAAATGTATTTATGTATTAATAACCCCTTGGTAGGCACATAGTAATATGATGGTTTCTGTTATATTGCTCCTAAATTTTCCCATTAACTGAGATTAAACAGAAATCATTGCTAATTTTCTTGAAATGTTAAAAAATGATTCTAACATTGTATTGTTTCTCACATTATTCCAACCCAGGTTTACAGGTTTGTTAAATACTTAATCTTGGCTGTGGCATATTTTGTTCTTTATAAGGCTGGTGGCCCACTTTTAAGAAGAAAGTTGGTTTTTGGAATGTAATTAGCTACATCGTAAGCTGTTTATAAGGCAGTAGCATTGCCCAATTGGTCTTTTAAGCAGTGCAGTGAAATCTCAGTGCGACACCTAGTGGTGAAAGCATTAAGGACCTGGTGCTCAGTGCAACACCTAGTAGTAGTTTTAGGACTCACTGCAATAGCTAATGAAAAATATTTTTTACAAGTTCCCCCAAATGACAATTAAACACTGAATATTTCTTTAGTTCTTCACAATTTTGTTCTGTCACCACTGGAAAAGCTATTTCAATTATCAACCAGCATATTTTTCAAGGTAAGTTTTGTAACAGACAACTGAACAATTGGCAGGTTTGGTTACATTGCCAACTATTTATTTCTAATTCAGTCAACTAGGCTTTAACATGGTTGACATTGAAACTAATTTGCAAATTGTATCGTTTTTATTTTTAGGTTCTACTGCGTTTTTTCTGTTTTATTGTGTGTGTGCTTAATGCTTACTGACATGTTTTAGTGACTATGGTTTTGTGTTTTTCCTGCTTTTTTAAGATTTAATAACTTTTCTATTTTTGTACCTGTTATGAAGAAGTAGAAAAAAACTAAAAGGATAGGATGGGAAATAGAAATTCATGTTTATCACCCTAAATGGGAAAACGCATTGGGCGTTAACACACGGCAATCGTCGGGTTACTAGAGCTATGGAAGTGTGTGTTGTGTAAGATTGAGACATTCCTTCAATTCAATAGAACCCATTAGCACTGGGTTAGGCCAGGGTAATTTCTGCCAAGCGCCCAATGATACAACCGACAAGTTAACGACCAGTTTCAAACCTGCAACCCTTTGGCTAAAAGTCATTTTAACACATAATAAAAAAGCACTCTTGGACAAATGATTTTACCTTCATGCATCCTCTCAACTAATTCCAATAATGTCAAACTAATTCCAATAACGTTAACCTGCATTTCTCTAGTGTACAGTGATCATTATAATGGAGGAATTACTCGGTAATTACCTTAGCTTGGAGTCACACCGCTATGATGTCATAATAGACATGCAGGAGAACAATGCACCATTGGAAAAGCTAGCAAAGTAAGTATTTTGTTTGCTGATGTAACAGGATAATATATACAACGTTGCCAGCCACCAGATAGCCTTTTGCCAGGTTATTGGTATTATAGTAGTTAGGTTTTCAGTATTATAAAAGTCTGGCTATTAAAATTGCTATGATTTTTGCTATTTATCGTAGTTGAGGAGACATCAGCTAAATTTATCCCAAGCACCCAACTGATAAACCAGCGTCTGGTTTCGATTTACTATTCATGAAAGAGCGACCGATATTTATCAATTTCCATGGGTATCTCAACCTTGTAAACAATCTAGTTGCATGTAGTAATGTTCTTATCCGTATTAGTTTGGTTTCAAAATTTATTCTAGAATCAATAATTGGTAATCTTAAATTTTGAACTACTCTGAAAGACAACGAATAAGCAAGCAAAAACGTTTTTCGTACAAATTTAAATAATAAAAATAGATGCATCACTGTTAACTAAAAAACAAACTTTACCACTTTTTCAATTTTAAATCCAAACTTCATAAATAAAACTCCCACTATTAATTTTCAATTGCTAGATTTAAAAAATAATCGCTATTTGAATCTTGATTCTACATTCGAAATCCCTAGTTTTGTACTGATAGTCCGAAAAGCTAACTGGCTGAATAACTTCCAATTAAGCCTTTAAACATTCCCCACACTTAGCTATATGGTCCAGCCGTACAAAGTCGGTAAAATCGACGCCAACGAAGTTATCATGGAGCTAATCCGATTTGTCGACCGCATTTCACTGCTCGGAGCGATTTCGACCAACAACGACCCAATATTCCTGTATATGGTGCTACATTTCTATAACAAGGTTTGTTTACATGTCTTTTCTATATACAAGGTTTGTTTCCAAGCTTTTTGTTGGCTATTTGATTATGTCATTGGGCAAGGCGGTCAACGGTCATTGCATGAACTTAGTGGAATGATGGGTTCTGTTTTCTGCTTCTGCCACATTAAAGAAAAGTCTGAAACATACACAACACTTTGCAATCGCTCCGGTAACTTTGATTGAGTGATAATGTACCTTTCGTTTTGCCATTTAAATCAAACATATTTTATTTGTTAAACGCACAAAAACAAAATAATAACAATACGAAAATAAATTAAACTGAAGTTTAACAAGGAAACACCGAGAAACCTTGGGGTTATCGAATCAGGTGCCACCTTATAATAAATGTAAATTAAAATATAAAGATAAATAAATAAGAGATAAACAGAATAGAAGTGTGAAAAATTTGTGCAAAAACGTTACAATGACAAAAAACTTTAACAAAACCCTCAATAAAAGTTACAATGACAAAGCTATTCACCGGGATACCAGATTAAACTTGCACTAAAACATAAACATATCAATCAAACACACTGAAATAGCCCATAATAACCTGACAGTGGACATGAGCTATCTTTTATTGTTCACTATATAAAAATAACTGTTTCGTTATCTCACATAGAAATTGTATTAACAGACAAGTGGAATATACAGTGACCACAAAAGGGCAGTATTCACCCTTCCACCAAAGGCGATCGTCTCGCTAAGTTTATTCTCACTCAGCTCCATGTTGGTGGAAAACGTGTTCGGTGTTCTGCTCAAGTGAGTTGGTTGGCTTCTCTTGTGTGGGTGTGTGTGTGTGGTGTGCTTTGTGTGTGGGTGTGTGTGCTTGTGTGTGGGTGGTGTGGGTGTGTATTTGTTTATGCTTGTGCGGGTGTGTGTGTTAATAATGGTGTGGGTGTGTGTGTGTGCATTTGTTTATGCTTGTGCAGGTGTGTGTGTAAAAATGTGTGTGGGTGTGTGTGCATTTGTTTATGCTTGTGCAGGTGTGTGTGTAAATATGTGTGTGGGTGTGTGTGTGTGTGTGTGCATTTGTTTATGCTTGTGCAGGTGTGTATGTGCTTTTGTTTATGCTTGTGCAGGTGTGTGTGTGTAAATATGTGTGTGTGTGTGGTGTGTGTGCTTTTGTTTATGCTTGTGCAGGTGTGTGTGTGTGTGTAAATATGTGTGTGTACTTTTGTTTATGCTTGTGCAGGTGTGTGTGTAAATATGTGTGTGCATTTGTTTATGCTTGTGCAGGTGTGTGTAAATATTTGCTTATGAATGTGTGTGTGGGTGTTTGTTCATGCTTGTGTACCATTGGTTTAATCCACTATCACTCTGTACCCACTTTTGAGTCGTTAACAATGGCCTCGTATAATCGGCATAACTCTACCCACAGGCACCTGAAATGTGTGAAAAGCCTCAACAAGTCTGAACAACGGACTCACTACGCCCACATATCCACACTAAACAGGTAGCTGATATATTGTTATAACTTCAAAGCATATTGTGTAATGAAGGATAGTTATTATCCCTGTGGTTGGAGCGAGGGGTCTATATCACACTGGCAATCGCCAAAATACCTCAAGTGATGAAGCTAACAACTTCTCTAAGACTAGTGGGTTAGTGCCTCGCCTTTTAGCTAATGATTCGTATCCTAAGGCAAGGTACTTAAACTTAAAGGACATTGCCTGAACCCAGTTGATTAATGGGTTTTAATAAATTGAAGGAACATGCACACTGCAATAGCTCCGGTTACAACCATACGATGGGCGCGAGGTGGTGTGACGATTGCCCGTGTGTTGACCCCTTTGGTTTTCCTATTCACGGGGATAAACATGAATATCCTATCCCCGAATATCTCTAGTTTCAGTTGAACCTATTAAACAACTGGGCTTAAATGTCCACTAAGCACCATAACTGAATAAGCAAGCAACTGGTTTTGATCCTTCATCCTTTTGGCTTATAGACAAAAAACGCTATCACTAGATGCACTGCCATAACCAGCATTCTAATGGGTCTTCTTCCTACCAAGTTCTAATGCCATGATACTTTATCTGTAAGAGTTTCTGATGTGAAAAAAATGTTTTGGAGATATTCTTTGGAAAATTTCTGTCCATGTACAGGGCTTCGCACAAGTATCGTCACCTATAAAAATATAGTAAAAAAATATAGAATAAAAACATTGTATAACACAAAAATATAGTTATGGGTAGATATAAACCCACCCCTAAACCTAGTACATTAGCAAGGCTAAGTCTAAGTTGACACAGCGAAACTAGGAATGTGAGCGACTGAAACTTATTATAGTGGTGTGTTTGGGGATGCACAATATAGGATAGTTAGATATTCTAGAATATTGTATTTTGAATCTAGAGTTTCGAATCCTATGCTAGAATGTTTTACCACATATTTAAATTTGAAACATTGTGCATATATTTCTCATTTAAAAAATGTTGTGCATCTCTAGGTTTGTTGCCGACAATTTAAGTCGCACTTAAGCCATCTACCATCCTCCCAGGTACCTTACAGACGTGCACAACACTTTGTGGAGGTGGAAAGCCTTTCAACCAAATTGTAGTCCAGATACCATGTTTTACGATAACCTGCATGTTGACTGTGTGGGGCAGTTACTCAGTCATTCAGTTGCCATACCAGCCAACCGGATGTTTAGTGTGGAAAGGTGGGTTATGTGTTCCACTGCACCCAATAGTAGGATATTCATGTTTAATCACTGTGGATGGGAAAACAGTGCGCTATAGAATGATTAATTGTCAGATTACCTCACAAATACATAAGGAAATGTTCTTATGTAGATAACCTAGCACCGACCGGCAGGTTATTAGAGCTATTGCATTGTGTTGTATACGTTTCTGTTTAAACTCCTTGATTTACTGAGTTCTGCTATGTACAGACAGTGGTTTGATCAAAGAAAAACTGACTAGTTAGCGACTGGTTTCGATTCAACAACCTTTTGGCTAATGGCCGACTCTTCAAAAATGTCTCTCATACAAGATTTTTTACCTGCAGTAAAGAACGAATATCCTAATGTCTAGCGTAGTTGCGTGTTTATCATATAACCTGGGTATATTATGTTTTAATTGAGTTATTCTTGTCATATTAAAACAACTAACTTACGCAGACACCCTGCGTTTGTTCAATTGACGACGGAATTTCTCCAAATTTCTGACATGGACCCGGCTGCTGCATTTGACGCAAAGGTGACCATGATAAGATAGGATAATCATGTTGTGCTAATTTTCAAGGCATTAAACCAGTGGTTCTCGATCTGTTTGACCCTGTGGCGCACCCGAGACCAATTAGGAAACAAACAGGCGCACTTTGCACGGGGAGCTAAAACAATATACTAAATACTCAAGTAATTTAGGAAAAAAATGGAAAACTCGTTTGGACTTGAGTCTGCATATATTTAGGTCAGCTTGGAAATAGTTCATTGGTTAAAAATGCTAAGAACCACTGCATTAAGCTATTCAAACTGATACTATTTAGCTAAACCTTTGGTTACTTTTTTTTAAAACATCATGTTCTTTGGGTAAATCCAAATCACGGACAGGACAGTTCTAAGTGGTTGATGAACACGGTTCGGGTAGGCGTAACATAGTAAACTAGTTTGCTACATTTACCGAATGTTTACAAAAAAGATCCTATCAACAAGACCATTTTGGGGTTTCGAAAGTAATCCCGATAAAAAAAACATATTTATATATAAAACAGGTACGCTTTAAACCAATTCATTAAACAAAATATTTTATATTTCAGTTTGTTAATGAAGATGCTTACATGGAGTATATGGAAAGCAGCGGTTTAACTCACGTGTGTGCACTGATTCAGTTTCTTCGTAGGGGAATCACCAGAGTTTAAATTTTATGGTTATTGCCATTTGCCCTCTTCACTGCCATATTCTCATGTACATCCCTTTAAATTGTACTTTGTTTTGCTACATTTCTTACCTGAATAAACATCCTCCTAATATGGATTATGATGGTTTGGTGCAATTTAAAGACAATTGATTTGATCCGAAATGAGTAAACAAATTGAATTGCATTCGAAGTCACGTGGAACTGAAGATTTGGTGAACACTTAATGTTTTTACGCCTGGACCAAGTTAATGTGTAAACGCAAATTAAGAACAAATTTTCTTGGTTTTAGGCAAAATAGCAAGGTTTAAGAGCGGAATAAACCAGCCAAACTACAGGTTTTTAAAACACTTAAGAAAAATAGGCGTGTGGCCATTTAACCTGACATTAAAAAAAGTTCTGTGTAATGTCCATAGATTAATAGAAAGTGTGATTATACAGAAGTTTATCAGATTACTACTTACTTACCGTCAAGCTACTGAAGTGTGTTGTACGCTTAAGTACATAGATAACACCGCACTGAATACAGGATAGGATATTTATCTTTATCCCCGTGAATGGAAAAACCAAGGGGGTTAACACACGGGCAATCGTCAGATCACCTCGCGCCCATCGTCGAGTTACGGAAGCTACTGCAGTGTGTTGTATATGATAGACACGTTCCTTACAGCTGACGAGATAATAAGTTGGCGGAAAGCAATGGCACAATATTATTTATGAATTCAACAACGGCGGTTTTCTAAACCCACTGTGCTATTATGTGTAGTGTATATCTTTATTTTACCTTTATTACACAAACAATGTTATCAGGCCAAACAACACATAATTGTCGTACTAACACTATGCTTTTAATATTCACAGCAATTTATTTGGTCGCGACAATATTTTTTGTTGGAAAACACCACTCATTAAACCGTACCGCTCTTTAAATCAGTGTTTGTTAAACTGTGTGCCGTCTGAGATTCTTAGGTGTGCCGTGAAACTTTTTGAAATTTTGCAAAATTATGTAGAAAACCTCTTTGTTTTACAAGTGGGCACGCGACTTTAATGCACAGAAATTTTGCTATGGGTAGCGATGGATTAGGGTGATTGTCATGTCATAAGCTATTTTTAACACATGCATGACATTTTGTCCTACACGCTGAGTTAAGCAGCAGGAAAGCTACCTAGATAACAGTAGAGAAACCATTTAATTAATAAGATTATTCCATACGCAAAATTTAATTATTGGTTCCCATTTAAACTTTTATTTAGTACTCAGTTGGACCGGTAGTGTTCTTCAAAGATGGAAACTCGTTGCGATCCTATTTGTGCCAAACGACAAGCACACCCATCCCATTAAAATTTGTTGAATAAAATTCCTTGATTCAATTTGTTTTGTTCAAGTGTGCCGCAAATTTTTAGAACTTTCTTAGTGTGCCACAAGCTAGAAAGTTTGAGAACCACTGCTTTAAATGCACCCTCAGCTACCAAAGCAAGATTCATTACGATTTATTCATATTACATCGAAACCTACACTTAAACCCTACTTTAAAAATATCAAAACAACTACTTTAATGCACTTGTTTTATTTTTCCCCCTCTATCCACATTTGTACATAAATACTTTAAAAAGTGAACAATAATTGCGTTAACATTTTTCCTCGACTAGTGAGGCTTTGAAAAAGAGGAGGTAAGGGGTATCATTTTCATCGTAGTTTAAGTAGCCCATACTTCCGTCCACGTCCATGCCGCTACCAGTAAAAAACTGTGGAAATTTAATAAAGTAAAGCAAATTTTCAACAGAACAAACTTCATATCATTTGTTAAAGGTGCACATTGCCTACATCTCTGCAACACCACAAGGGCTTGATACCCCTGAATAGGGGACCAAACTGAAGGGTTGCAAGTTCGAAACTGGTCGGTAGCTCCTTGGGCAAGGCACTTCACGGACATTGCCTGAACCCAGCGGAATAGATGGAACTACCAAATTTAAGAAACGTGTAAATCCTACACAACACACTGCAATAGCTCCGGTTACCCGACGATGGGCGCGAGGTAATCTGACGATTGCCCGTGTGGTAACCCCCTTGGTTTTCCTATACACGGGAATAAACAGAAT
>CH002143.1:359418-386164 GCA_000149265.1 Ciona savignyi | reverse complement strand
ATGTAGCTTTTTGGTTTGTTGGAAGTTATACTATGTTTATGTTTTAAACGTAAGGCCGGGTCAACACAATCAAAAATAACTTTTTTGTTAAATGCACAAAAACAAAATAATAACAAGAAAATAATCGAGACACGCGCTTACGAGCAGAAGCACCGTTGGTTTGTTTCTCATATAAGCTGGCTCCCAAGCGTATGCTCAGTATAAAGAAACAATCACCTGTCCGGCAGCTCATGAGCGTGTGTGAAATTACCCAAGTGTGCAAAGATGCAGGGAAATAAAACTCGACTGTGCAGCTACCATACTTTTTATACTGGTGTACAACTGTGTATCTTGTTGAGCTGTGGATTGAACTTTTTACATGAGTTCGAAATAAATAATGAAATACATGATTCTCGTTGTTTGCAAAATAAATTGGAAATAGCTATTCGTTACATGCAATTACATTGTTATTTAGATCTTTGATTGTAACCTTTGATGGTCAATGGCTAATGCTTATCCAAACTAAATTTTTGTTTAGGGACTTCCCCATTGTTGAAACAAAGTGTCTATACTTGTCGTTACATCTATTCATGCAAGTTCTGTTTAGATTTTTATATGGAATGTTATTATTTTACCTATTCACATTACCAAGTAATTTCGTATGTGATATAAATAAAAAATCAAACCAATTCGACCGTAGGCGCAGGTTGTAAGACGATAATAGTGAATAAACATTCTTTAATATTTCCTGCATAAAAGCGGATTGAAACTACATTTGAAGATTGCGTGGCGTTTTTGATTTAATGGAATAGAATAGGATATTCATGTATTCCCGTGAATGGGAAAACCAAGAGGGTTAACACACGGGCAATAGTCAGATTACCTTGCAACCCACGTCGGGTTACCGGAGCTATTGCAGTGTGTTTTATAATTGAGACGTTCCTTCAATATGGTGGAACTCATTAATCTGCTGGGTTCAGGCAATGCCCGTTAAGTGCCTTGCCATATTCGACTAGCTAGCGACCAGTTTCGGACCTGCAACCTTTCGGCTGAAAGGCGTCGCACTAAACCACTAGACTGACCGGGCGGACAAGTGGATCGGTGGATGTAGTTTTCATTTCTCACCCACGAGGATATAAATGATCCAATCATCAATGCATAGTAATTGTAACATCTGTGAACCCTAATTTGATTCACAGTTAATGTTTTTTAAATGTCGATGTTTATTATTGTGAGGTTTTTTTTCGTAACAATGAGTGTAGTTTATAATTCCGTCAACCTCGTGGTTCTCTTCCTTTTTATACTGATTCTTGTAGACAACACGCACATTTGCTTACTGAATTTAGACCTACGGGAAAACAGTTGGTGAGCTAATTGTTCATTAATATTTGTTATGTGAATATTTATGTATAATTCTTGTAATAGAAAGCCGCTAAACGCCCATCCAGTGAATAAAGCAATCACCCATCAATCAAAGTGATATCTGGAGTGAGCAAATCAGAAATCATCGCGTTTAAACTGTTCTCATGTTAAGGACTCAGGTGACAGTAGGTCGCACTAAACGGAGGCCTTACAGTAATAGCTCCAGCAACTTGACTTCTGACAAAAGCTGACAGTATTAAAAATTCTGACAAAAGCGAGACAGTATTATAAATATTTTATTTCCACCGGAAAGTGCTGGTTAAGCATTACTGCAACAACATAAATAACTATTGGATAGCAGTCGTGTTTTACTGTATAATGGGCATAGATAATCGTATCACGTGTAAGTAAAGGCACTTGTTGATTGTATGTACACTGCAATACACTTGCAATATGTGTTCAGTTAAATTGTGTATTCCTGCAAAGGGGTTGGTGCAAAAATAACATTTCTATGAACGTATTTATACACTTGAGGCGCTATGGTAGACAACAAACCATAGAGATACTAATATACACTAGAGTGAATTCGCGATTGGAGAGCATGGAGGTCGGACGTTCTTACGCCTCTGCGCTCAAAAGCAATTCAAGTGGAACAATCGGGCAACGCCCTAATTGCCTTAGTTTTAGGTCTGCTAAGACCTTGTCAAGAGACAGTATCTGGCAATTGTTTGATAAACTGCTTATTAAAGAAAATCAATTAGAAGCAATAGCAGAAAGAAAAGGCAATTTAGTGGATGTCACATGTAAATCCAGAGAAGACTGTCTGAAGATATATGAAAAACTAAAAAGTGCAGAAAATATTTATTCTGTCCATATGTATATGTCGGATAGAACAACAGTTGTAATTGGATGGATTCCCTTTCCCCTGAAAAACGAGGTACTGGCCGAAACGCTGTGTCAGTATGGAAAATTATACAATATAAGAAACAAAGTCGACAAACGTGGTTTGTCAACCGGGATTCGGCTGGCACTGCTTGAAAAATCAGACTTGGAAAAAAGACCGATACTAAGCTACATAAATGTAGCAGGATATGAACTGTTTGTAAAGTACCATGGACAAACTGAGACTTGCAAGCATTGTGGAGAACCAGGCCACAAACTCGCCACGTGCCCGAGGAGATTCCCGCCTGACCAATACCCGGCTCTTCAGAGAACACAAGAGAACGACAACCCGCCAAAAGCAAAACCTGCGGAAACTATAATGACTCAAGAAACAAATGAACAAGAAAATGGAGACAAATGTGTAGATTCCCTCGAGGAACCTAGTTTACAGGAATCAGTTCAAATCACGAAACCTCAAAAAACAAATAACATTAAATACAACGATTCGACAGGAACGAAAAGGCCAAGGACCAGCCCAACAACCGAACAACCGCGATCCAAAACGGTGAGTCTAAGCAAAAATCAATTTCAGGTCACCTGTCCGTATTGTAAAACTGATGGCCTGATTCTGGATGATGCAACGTCATACTATTGTATTAAGTGTAGAAAATCGTCAAATGTGGCGAAACCGTGCTGCAGCGAAATCGGTGATTGGTGGCTTGAACCCAAGGCACAAACTAGTACAATATGTCTCTACTGCGAGGAAAATATGGTCAAACTACCATGCTGGGGTCAATTTAGGCCAGAAATAAAACTAAAAGGAAACATAGTATAGTGCTGCCACTGTTTATTGCGATCGGTGTTCTGTTCTTGTGGCCATCTAAACCTGGCACCACCGAGAAATCAAAGAAAACCTTGCAAAAACAAAACCTGTACTAAATGGATTATGAACTGCACCTGTAACCTTATCTGTGCAAAGACAACCGAAGACGGCGGTCAAATTGTATGCAGCTGTGGGATAGAATTGGAAGAGGACATCGAACTCGCATCATAAAAAGATTGAGATAAGACCCTTTGTTGCTTTTATATATTCATTAATACTTATAATGTCGGTTAATTTTGCCTCCTTTAATGTTGCCGGGCTAGGAAATAGCATAAAACGGAAAACCGTTTTCAATTTTATTCGCAAAAAGGGTTTTAGCATTGTACTTTTGCAAGAAACGCACAGTACACTTGAATCTGAAAAATTATGGGAAATGGAATGGGGCTCAAAAATAATATGGGCCCATGGTACCAGCAGGAGCAAAGGAGTGGCAATACTCTTTGACAAAAAAACCTCGTACTCGGTGACTGATTACATTGCAGACACAAGCGGCAGATACTTAATAACAGAAATGATCTTAGATTCTCTGAAACTGACCCTGGTCAACCTGTATGCCCCAAATAATGACGACCCCGACTTCTTTGAAGGCCTGTTTCAAACCGTTGAGGGTCTATCAAGTAACTCTGACCTTATAATTGGAGGTGATTTTAACTTAATTTTAAACCCAAATCTGGACCGGCATCAACGTTCCGTCGATAGAAATACAAAATCAAAGGAAAAAATATCCGCGTATATGGACACTCTTGGCCTAGAAGATATTTTTCGGATAAAAATCCTAACACAAGGAAATTCACACGCTTTCAACTGAACCCCTACTCAGCAAGCCGTATTGATTTTTTTCTGACGTCGAGACGCCTTGCACCCAAAGTTAATAAATGCGACATAGTACCCAGCGTCAAATCGGATCACGATGTTGTTACCATAACCCTTCGTCAGTTCTCTAACAATCCCGGAAAAGGTACGTGGAAACTAAATGTCTCCTTACTAGACGATGCCAGCTGTATTTCTAAAATTAAGGCAGCAATTAAAGACTTTGCCCAAACTAATCCTCCAGGTCATGTAAACGCCCATGTAGGATGGGACACTTTAAAATGTGTTCTTCGAGGAGAGTGTATAAAAATATGCTCATACAAACGAAAAATATAACAAAAGAGACAAACTTCACTGGAGAAAGAAATTTCCAAAACCGAACTTGATATTTCCCAACTAAAGAACCCATCTCAACAGCTCCGCGAGCGAATAAAAAGCTTACGCAAGGAGCTCGATGATCTCGTTGAAAACCGATCTAGGGGAGCGACAATAAGAAGTAGAGCAAGGTGGGCAGAAAACGGAGAAAAGTGCACAAAATACTTCCTAAACCTTAAGAAACGCAACGCAAACAAAAAGGCAATATTTCGACTCAAAACAGAAAATAGCACCATTCTAACGCACCAGAAAGATATTATTGGAGAACTGGGGATGTTTTATGAAAGTCTATACGATGATACAAGTTCAACAATTGAGCGACAGAACATCACAAATTATTTGGATAAGCTAACGTTACCAACGCTTGACACCGACGAATCCAACAGCATAGACCAGCCAATTACAGAACAAGAGTGCTACAACGCGTTAAAAACGATGCCCAATAACAAATCACCAGGCAGTGACGGCTTTCCCGCCGAGTTCTATAAAACCTTTTGGCCCGACGTGAAAACCTTTATAATTGACGCGCTTCGCTATACTGAAAGAGAGTTAACTTTATCTGATACCCAGAAACAAGGTATAATAACTCTTATTCCTAAGGGCGATAAAGATCCCTTACTTGCAACAAACTACCGCCCAATCACCCTCTTGAATGTGGATTACAAAATACTCTCAAAAGTTATTAACAGTCGAATTTAGCACTATCTGTCCACTCTTATACACCCAGATCAAAATGGTTTCATCAAAGGTCGGTATATTGGCGAAAACATCAGACTATTATTTAACGCAATGGACTACTGCGAGGAAGAGAACATACCCGCCGCCATTATAAGTGTTGACTTTTACAAAGCATTCGACACATTAGATTGGATGTTCGTAGAAGAATGTTTGAAAAAATGGGGATTTGGAGAATATATACAAAAATGGATCAATATCTTCTATCAAAATCCAAAATGCGCAGTAACTAATAATGGCCATCTGTCACAATACTTCGATATTAAAAGAGGTGTTCGCCAAGGTGACCCTCTTTCACCGACACTATTTGTCCTGGCAATAGAAACGCTTGCTTCAGAACTTCGAAATGCCGATTTTAACGGTATCAAAATTTTAAACAGCCAAATAAAAGTTTCACTTTTAGCGGATGACACGGTTATATTTACTGACGGTGAATACCACAGCTTCAAAACCGTTTTCCAAATACTGAATAACTTTGGGAAATTGTCCGGCTGCGTCTTGAATCTGCAAAAGTCATTTGCATTTTATGCGGGAAGCAAAAAAGGATGCACGCATAAGCCATATTCCGGTGATGGTTTAAAATGGCCTGCAAACCAAATAAAGTATCTAGGCGTAGAAATCCCTTTTACTGGAAACGCACAACGTATTTTAGACCTTAATCTTGCGTCACCACTTAAACAAATTGAAGCTCTTTTAAAGATATGGTCTGGGCGCACATTAACTCTGATTGGAAAAATAACCATTGTTAAAGCCCTGTTAATACCACTTATTACTTACAAAGTTAGCGTCCTACCAGTTTTACTCCCGAAATCTTTAATTTCATCACTGAATTCAATGCTTTTTAAATTTGTGTGGGGCTCCAAGTGGGAGCGAATCAAAAGAAGCACTCTATATAGCCCCGTAAGCAACGGTGGGGCTGCCATGATTGACCTGGAAGCATACATTTTAGCTTTGCAGGCAAAATGGTGCAACAGACTGTTAGATGATGAATACCACGCCCCCTGGAAGAAAATAGAAAAGCTTTATTTTGGACAAGCGACTCTAGCTGCCTTTGTACACTCGAACCTTAGAGATACCTCCGTCGATTTTAAACGATTATTCCCTATACGCTCTCTTTGCAACACGATACTTAATATTAGACGCCTTTACACTCGTGGGGTCCTTGGGCCGAAAATAGAAGAACCGCACTATCTATGGCTAAACCCCAAGGTCAAAACTAAAGCCCGCACTTTTTTTATCGAAGAATTTGTACAATCCGGCATCTTTAGTTATTCCCAGTTAATTAACAACTCTAATGCCTACCGCAGCAATGGGGATCTAGTCAACGTTTTTTCTATGAGAGAAAATATGGTAGACTACAAACAATACAACAAACTGATACGTTCCATTCCGGAGACTTGGGATCAAGCAGAACTTTTAAACTCAAATACAATACAGTGGCCAAACATCAGTGCGGACTTACGAATCCAGTTATTAGAGTTCAAAACTACAAATACATTCTACTACAGAATAATATCGGCCACACACGATGGCGCTATTAAGCAACAGCAGAAATGGAGTAGCTTTCTTGGGCTCTCGATTAACTGGGAAAAAGCATACACGAACATATATAAATGCACGCTGGAAACTAAATTACGATCATTCCAAATAAAACTTCACAATCACGGTATTGTAACAAATAGTCTTTTAGTTAAATTGGGAATAAAAGACTCAAGCTTGTGTACCTTTTGCAAAAGCGAACCCAAAACCCTTCCTCATGTATTTTACTTTTGTTCCGCTGTGATGTCGTTTTGGACTGAAGTTGAAAACTGGATATGTGTTAAATTGCGAAAGCCCCTGAGTTTATCCCCGCAAAATTGCTTTTTTGGTGTAGACAACCATGATCTTATAAATTGTATGCTTTTGTGTGCCCGATTTTATATTTATAAATGCAGAATAACAGAAGATAAACCATTACTAAACTTATTTATACGAGATATTGAATACGTACGTATATCCGAATTTATAATAGCCAAAAAAAAACAATAAGACAAACCTCCATTTTAAAAAGTGGAGCTCTATTTAATCTCTTTGTTGCTATTCTTTATTTCATTGTTTTGCTTTCCAATATACCTTTTTTGTGGTAATAATATAGCGCCAATAAAAAAAAATATATATATATACACTAGAGTGGCCTTTGTTAAATAATTGATAATGCATTGTTGTAAAATGAATCCATTTGCCGTGCAATGGCTGTGTTGCCATACAAATAATGATTTATTTTTTTTATAATTGGTATTTAACTGAACGTACTTTTGAGCGGAGTTGTAAGAAAAATTAAATATTATTGACTACCAAACTTTATTTCCATATATTTAAGGAGCAATACTTATTAAACTTTGGCATTTTAATGCATCATATTTATTAAATAAAATTGCATGCGCAACACCGGATCAGACGACATTCGAGTCGTCAACCATTTCTTCGTGCAAAAAAGTCCAAAGAAACGTTTAAAGTTGTAGCCTACTTTAATACCTACGTACCACGGGGTCAGATACTCTCTTTGAAATATACACCGGATATATATATCCAATGTTACTGTATTTGACGCAAAAGGGCCTTTTACGGTGCTACGTTACATTATATAACTGTACCAACAGCAGCGCGTCGGACCGTCAGCAGGAGTGGTGCAAGATCGAAACCTGCCGATGCTAATTGCGTGTAACCCAACAACGGGCGCGTGGGTCCATTAAATAAGAGTATACTATCCCCGTTAAACTTAAGCTCACACTTTTACTTTTAGAAAATAATATCAGTACGGTTAGTGGATATGGTTATTTCTTGTTCTGCGTGGGGCTGCACAAAACGTCAAATCAAGACTGCAACGTGGAGTTTTCACAGGTACATTGTTTAACACATAATAATATACAAATATAACACATACACGAAGTTAAACTACATCACTTTAAATTCAGATTTCCAAAAAATAAAAAGCAACTGGAAAAATGGCTGGTAGCACTTAAAAGAGAAAAATTCTTCCCAACAAAGTATTCATATATATGCTCGGAACATTTTGTTGCTGAAGATTTCAATGGTAGAGTGCGAAAACGACTTAAGCCTGGGGCAGTGCCATCAGTATTCAGTTTCCCGGAGCATCTTCAGTCAGTAAGTCATTTTTACCAGTACTGCAGCCTTTGGGCAAGAGATTAGTGACGTTAGTTGTAGTAAGTAAGCTTAAATATTTTTTCCCCAGAAAAAAGGGAAAAAAAGAAGGGAGCTGCTTGACAGAAATCTGCTAGGTAGTCGAGCTGTGGTACCTGAAAAAAAATTCAAATTTATACAGAGTCATAATGTTTTAAAAGATCACAACTACTGTAATAGTTATTCAAAATAAGAAAGCAAAAAAAAGTGTTACTTGTGCAGAAATGCTGGGCTACAAAACAAGTTAAAGGTTTAAAAGAGCTGTTAGTCAAAGCCAAAAAATAAAAAATACTTAGAAGACAAGCCATTTGATATATTGACCTCAAACTTTGGAGATACCGCGATAGAACTATTTTGTACAAATATTTTAAAAAATAGTGGCAAAATAGTGAAATATACAGACAAAATTAAAAAATTTGCTATGACCCTTCATACATACTCCCCAAAGGCCTACCAATTCATTCGAAAACACCTAACATTACCACACCCAAGAACTTTGTCAAAGTGGTTATCTGTCTCTAAAGGTAATGCTGGAATTACTGCAGAAGCCATTAAAAACAAGCAAGCCAAGATAGATTACAAATTATATTATTCACTCATATTGGATGAAATGGCAATCAAAAAGCAAGTGGAATGGAATGGAAAGGAGTACACAGGATTTATAAATTTAGGAGAAAATTTAGATGACGATACATTACCTGTTGCAGCAAACGCCCTTGTGTTTATGCTGGTTCCAATTAATGCAAACTGGAAAATTCCAATAGCTTATTTCTTTACTGATGGCTTGTCTGGGAAAACTCTTGCAGAATTAGTGCGGAAGGTGTTGTCCTGCCTGCATGACAATAACATACTAGTTTGTTCGTTAACCTGTGATGGCTGTGGGAGCAACTAGAGTATGTTAAATGAATTAGGAGTACCTGTGAGATATCCAATCAAGCAAAGTAATTTTCTTCACCCAGAAAATCCCAATCAAAAAATCTCTGTCTTTTTAGATAATTGTCATATGTTTAAGTTGATGCGGAATCTTCTTGCTCAAAAAAAGCTGTTGCAAAATTCCACTACAGGCCAACAAATAAAATGAGATTATATAACCAACTTGCACAATATACAAACAAAGGAAGGTCTAAAGCTGGCTAATAAATTAAAACGGAATCATATTTAGTACGGAACACAAAAAATGAAAGTCAGTCTTGCGGTACAAACCTTAAGTGCTTCCACTGGTAAAGCTATCCAGTGTCTAAGACAGCTTGGGTATGCACAGTTTCAAGGTAGTGCAGAAACTGAGAACTTCATTATGCTTATTGACCGCCTGTTTGACGTAATGAACTCTAAAAACCCGCTGGGAAAAGGCAACAAAGCATCTCTGAAAAATTCGAATAAACAAATTTGGTTACCATTTTTAAGCACAGCAAAAGAATATTTAAGTAACCTCATGTGTGACGGCAATTATCTGTACAAGGGCCAGCGCAAAACAGCCATTGTTGGCTACCTGTTAAATATTGAATCCCTTAATCAACTATTTGATACACTTGTTAAAAGCGGGAAATTACAATATCTCTTAACTTACAAGTTCAGCCAAGACTTTTTGGAATTATTTTTTGGGGGCATTAGAGGGGCCAATGGTTGGAACAACAACCCTACATGCCAGCAGTTTAAATCCGCCTACAGAAAGCTGTTAAGTTTAACTGATGACATGTTAGTAACAGCCGGAAATTGTCCCCAAACAGCAGAGTTTACCACAAGCCTTTCTATTTTAGCACCAATTCAAATGGCATCGCCTAATATCGATATTGAACGGAAATACAACCTTGATTCAGACATATCAGACCCAAAATGCAATCTGATCATACCTATCTGCAAACATGTTACTTCTCGACTGGTACATATTTGTCACCAATGATAGAAACTATAGTGATGTATATATCAGGACTTGTTGCAAAAAAATTAATACAAAAGTTACTTCGCAACATTTGCATCAACTCACTGTACACCACAGTACCCCCAGAACATGACCAAAGGTTCATACTTATCTCTATCAAAGACAACAATGGTTTAACTTACCCATCATCAGATTTAACTAAAGTAACAATGACAACTGAAAAAGTTTTTCGGAGATATATTAAAACAACTGGACATCCCACAAATATCAAGGGTTTAGAGGGTGCAATTTGCTTCAGTGTTCTTACACACCTGCAGAGTGAAAAGTTTTTATTTAATTCCTTGGAAACTCACAAACTCACAAACTCACGACACAGATCCAACGGATAACCACAGGATAACACTCATCAAAAAATAATTAAACTATACCTTACAATAAGATTTCATCACGAAGCAAAGGTGTACACATCCAAAATCAGAGGACGCAATCAACGACAACAATTCCATAAAGCCATTCTATTTAAACACCAATAATATTTAACTAGAACATCAATTTTACTGAAATAATATCAACTAAATTACCATAGTTTATTTTTAAAATTTCGTTTTAGTTTTTATTTTGTCTATATCATACTTATTACGGTACTCTAATACCCTATATTATATTTTTAAATGCATTTTACAGTAAATATATACTTTTTATTTTAATATTTAATGTAGTTTTAACCAGTTTTAGTTTATAATTGTTGTGCATTTGAAATAAATACTGATCTAAAATAACTGATCTAAAAAATAAGTTGTCGGTGAAGTACGAAAGCCTATGCAAAAGTGCGTACCGGTTCTCCGGTCTAGCTTACTCTAAGGTGAATTAAAAAAGCTTTTTTATATTAAATAGGTTTAAAGCTGAATTAACAACTGATATATATATCAGCAAAGCATGTATATTAATTAGAAAACAAATTCACTGCACATATTTTAACTATTTAACATACCTGGTCAAATCCGCACCAAACACGTGTCGGAACTCTTGCCGTGCAAAGGCTCAAAATGGCGGCCACCATGGTGACAACAATTACGCAACAGTAATGCCGCCTCTAGTGTATATTAGTATCTCTATGCAACAAACACTCTTTGTGTGAAAAGTAAAAAAAACTTCATTCACGATTGGAGCAGCTAGCGGACGGTCACATTATGTCAGCCGCCAGCAGTTTTGCGTCTGCAGTCAAAAGGCGCGTGCAAGTTTCTGGATACGTCACCGGGCGACCAAACTGCATAAGCTTTAGAACCAAGAAAGTCCTTCGTAGAGAAGAATTGTGGAAATTATTGGAAAAGATAAATTTTTTAACGAATAAACTAGTGGGCATAGCAGAATTACGAGGTAACCTGCTGGATGCTACTTGTACAAAGCGGCAATTTGCACTAGAACTCTACGAGAAGCTGTTGGAAGAAGATAGCACATACGCTGTAGGCCTACACATGTACGAACCGGACAGAATATCAATTGTTATTGGATGGACGCCGATAATACTACCCATTGATACGATTGCAGAATATTTAAAGGAACACTATGGAAAAGTGCTAAAGGTGCTAACGCGGTTAGACAAACAAAGTATGCAGACTGGCCAAAGAATAGCCATTATGAACAAGGACGACCTGGACAAGAACCCAATTCCTAGTTACATTGTGGTTGAAGGGCACGAAATGTACGTGAGCTACAAAGGACAAAGCCCAACCTGTAAACATTGCAAGGAAGCGGGGCACAAGTTTGCGAGCTACCCCAAGCGAAACGCAGCAACAGAATTTCCTGCGCTTCCAGTCGCCGGCGCCCACACACCACAGACAGCAACGCACGAAACTGATAAGGAAAAGCGCAACCGACATTATAGAAAAGCAAAAACACCTGAGGCACAAAAGCCGACAGATGTAACACACACAACACAACGAACCAAAAACCAAACAAATGAAAAAGAATCAGAAATGAAAATTGCTCCGGATTCTCTAGAACCAATAAAAGGTTCGAAAAGAGAAAGAGAGTACCTCTCCACCTCAGCAAGTTGCCAAATCCATGAGTTTAAGTGAGAACACTTGAACAGTTCAATGTCCCGGATGCAAGGTGGAGGCTTGGGTGTTGGCATCTGGAAGCAAATTTCACTGCTGGAAATTGTTTGCACCATGTTTGCTGTATGGTTTTGTATTCGTGCCACTCATTGCGCTATGAGGTTCAACTAAAAACGCACGTCAAACGTGGCGAAAGCACACAGTCACAAAAACAGATGATGGTAAGGTTCTGTGTCACAATAGAAATTTATAAACACGTAACATCTTCCTTTCTTTAAGAAATGTAAACACAACAGGTAAACAAAACATGATTGAGTAACTAAAATAAACAAGATAGGTTTGCAATATACAAGAAAGAAGCAGTATAAAATAAGTTATCCAACGACGTAATCGTTATACCTTTGCGGCATGTGGATAATGCGCGTTCTGGTGCGTCGCACCGGCGGTACGAGTGGGGGAGGCGAGTTGTTATTATTTACAACGCGTGTAGGTGTTGACAACGCAGGTGTTGAAGTTTGCTCACTTTGATGTGTTATTGGCAATGGATCCCTAGCTGAAGTTATCATTTTTTCGTTACTCGTTCTAAGAAAGCGGCGGTTACGACGGAGCAATAATCCATCGAGGTCCACTAGATATGATCGCGGACCTACACGCCGTATGCACTTTGCGAGTTCCCAAATCCTTCTTCTTCCAAATGGTTGCACCCATACAGTCTGCCCAGGTGACAACTCGCTGAGTTGTCTGCTACCTCTGTCATAAAACGCCTTTGCCTTCCTTCTCTTCCTCTGTAAATTACGTCCTTTACCACTTGTGGTACCAAAAGTTTTCGTGACGTTGGTAACGCGGCACGAGTTCTCCTCGACATCAATCGCTGCACTGGACTGCTTGCCATTCCTTCAGTTGGGGTGTTTCGCCAATCCAATATGGCTTTCCATGGATCCTCGTTGGCGTGCATACACTTTTTTAGACGGAGTTTTGCAATTTTCACCGCAGATTCCGACTTTCCGTTTGAGGGTGCATAGAGCGGAGACGAGGTAACGTGTCTAAAATCCCATTCTATTGCAAATTCTCGAAATTGATCGCAGTCGAATTGCGGACCATTGTCGGTGATTATGTTTTCCGGAATGCCATGACGACTAAAATGCTCTTTGCATAGATTAATAACGCAGTGAGCACGCATACTTATAACTTCCGACAATTCCCAAAAATCGGAATAGAAATCGACAATTACAAGGAAATTTCTATCGCCAATACTGAACAAATCCATTCCCACTTTGCTCCATGGTCTCTCGGGAAGATCATGTGAAATCATTGGTTCCTTTTGTTGTCGCGGCTTCATTTCATTGCAAGTTAAACACTGCGAAACAAAGGTACGAATTTCCTTTGTCATTCTCGGCTAGAACACAAATTCGCGTGCTTTCCGAAGACACGCTTCTTCTCCTAAATGGCTGCTATGAATTTGTTTTAGCGTGTCTACGCGCAATGTTTTTGGGATCAATATTCGTTGACCTTTGTAGATTACACCATCTTGTTCAGTGAGCTCATCGCGGTAGTTCCAAAATTGGTGAAGAACTGGAGGAACCGCTGATTGGCGACGAGGCCAGCCATTCAGTATAATGGTCTTCAGCATTTGTAACGTCGAGTCAGCTTGTGTACTCGATTGAATCTCTCTTAATCTCTCGGTTGTGACGGGCAGGTTTTCTGCAAACTGAATTTCCTCCAGTTTATGACCGAATTGGGAAGATTTGTTGCAAAATA
Source organism: Ciona savignyi (assembly GCA_000149265.1). Classification (NCBI taxonomy): domain Eukaryota; kingdom Metazoa; phylum Chordata; class Ascidiacea; order Phlebobranchia; family Cionidae; genus Ciona; species Ciona savignyi. The sequence goes on along the minus strand of CH002143.1, from coordinate 372,264 downwards.
TCTCATATTTATCCATCTCTTCCTCCTCCTGTTGCGGTGTAAGATGATTCTTTATTGGTGCTCTGGACAGCATGTCTGCAGTAATTTGTTGTTTTCCAGGAATGTACACGACCGTTATGGGATATTTTTGCAACCGTAGAAGCATACGCTGTAACCGTTTAGGCGCGGTTACCAATGGCTTGGAGAATATCGTTTCCAAAGGTTTGTGGTCTGTTTTAACCGTGACCTTTGAACGGCCAGAAATGTATTGATCAAATTTCTCGCATGAAAACACAATCGCCAGGCACTCTTTTTTCTATTTGAGCATATTTTTGTTCGGTTTGCGTCAACGATCTCGATGCAAATGTCACCGGTTGATTATCTTGCAACAGAACTGCACCTAAACCTATTTGGCTTGCGTCGCATTCAATAATTACCTCTTTTAGTACGTCATAATACGCAAGTACGGGTGCTTGTGACACAAGTGTTTTTACTTTGTTAAATGCTTCGTCATGCTTTGTGGTCCACTCCCAGCTGACAGCTTTATCAGTTAATCGACGTAGGGGTTCGCACACTTCTGAGAGTTTTGGAAGAAATCTGGAAAGATAGTTAACGAATCCAATTAGTCTTTGCACTCCTGTGACGTCTGTCGGGGCATCTAACTTCACAATAGATTCAATTTTACCAGGATCTGGCTTTAAACCATCACTTGTGATTAAATGACCCATATAAGTGACCGACGTCTGACGTAATTTAAGCTTCTTCCTGTTAAACTTTAAATTACTGTGTCGAGCTCGGTTAAACAGTTTTTCTAAGTTAGTATCATGGTCGTTAATTGCTTGCTGCATATCTTCCCCGCACCCATAGACTAAAATGTCATCCGCAATAACTTCAATGCCATTCATACCTTGTACAATCTCATGTTGTCGACGCTGGTATTCTTCGGGCGCGGATGAGATACCGAAAGGCATACGAAGCCAGCGATAGCGGCCAAACGGGGTCCAGAACGTTGTAAGGAAACTGCTCTCCTCATCCAATTTTACTTGCCAAAACCCATCCTTTGCATCTAGTACTGTAAACACTTTGGCTTTAGCCAACTGAGGGAGTATATCGTCTATGGTTGGCATAGGGTAATTTGAACGCTTAATTGCTTTATTCAAGTCTTTAGGGTCTAAGCAGATTCGTAATTTACCTGGTCGCCTTACAGCCAGCATGCTGCTAATCCATTTGGTGGGTGTAGTGACCGAAATTAAAACACCCATTGACACCATATCGTCAATTCGGTGTTTCAGCTCTTCCCGAAGAGCCACTGGTACTCGCCGTGGAAAATGTTGCACTGGGGACACTGTAGTGTCCGTCTCGATATGATAAAGGCCAGGCAGGCTTCCGAGACCTTCGAACACATCAGCATATCTCTCCACAATGTTTAAAGATGATGTCACAGAATAGCAGATATTCGAGTGGTCCGGTAATTTAAACTCCATTAACCCAAGCTTTTCGCACGTCTCGCCGGATAATAGGGGCATCAAATCGTCGTTTAAAATATGAAAATCCATTCTGTGTACCTTGCCATTGTACAAGCAATTTAGCGTACATTGACCAATCGACTTAATGGACGCTCCGCCGTATGCCGTAATCCTTGCGGTATTGTTGCGGATGTTAGAACCGAGTGCAGCTCGGTTGTAAATATTCTTATTAATGGTATTGCATGTGGACCCAGAATCGAGTTGAAATCTAACGGAGATGGGAGTACAATCGTTGGCATTTACCTTTAGAGTGACGAAATATCGTTTTCCGGTGGATCTTACTGAGCCAATTGTCTCTCTCACATAATACGACGAATCAACCGAATTGTTCGCTTCTTCCTGTGCGTCGATGAGCTTGATCTTGTCTCGCTGTTCGCACACGGAGGAGAAATGATTTCTTAGGTTGCATAACCCGCACACTTTTCCATAAGCCGGGCAGTGTCGTATTCCACGCTGGTGAGATTTTCCACAGTATCGACATTTTTTCACTTGCGCTGCTTGAGTGTTTCTAAACTTATTAACAAAGTTGACTTCTTGCGTTTGGGGACGATTGATATTTCGAATTTGTGATTGGGTTCGTTTTATTGCTTCGGCCGTAACATATTGCTTGAGTTAATGTTAATTCGGATTCTTTTAGGATACGTGCTTGTGTGCCTGCATCGTACACGCCGATGACGATTCTGTATCTGATTAACTCTTCTCGCAAAGCGCCGAACTCGCACGTGGAGCTTAATTGCCTGAGTCGTGCTACAAACTGATCGATTGTTTCTTCCTTTTCTTGTCGGGCACTGTTAAAAATGAAACGTTCACATGTGATGTTTCGCTGGGGTTTAAAATGCTTTTCCAAACTCTTTAAATGATACGATCCATACTTTTCTGTTCTTCATCATTTAAAGGCAAATGCTTATAGACCCGATAGCAATCCTCACCCATCACCACAAGAAAGGTCGAAATACGAACTACCTCTTGCTTAGCATTTAATCCCGTGGCAATTTCATAATTCTGCCACTGCTCTATAAAGAATGTCCAATTTTCAGAAACATTTCCTCCCATTATTTTCATCGGTCTTGGAATCGGAAGGTTGCTATTTGTTTCCATTATTGCTTGTCGCTTACAAATTCGTTCTTCTAGCAGTAATTATTTTACTTCTGACACCATGTTTGCTGTATGGTTTTGTATTCGTGCCACTCATTGCGCTATGAGGTTCAACTAAAAACGCACGTCAAACGTGGCGAAAGCACACAGTCACAAAAACAGATGATGGTAAGGTTCTGTGTCACAATAGAAATTTATAAACACGTAACAGAAATGTAAAACCGACTACGAAGTGGTAACTCCATGCTGCGAAGAAGATTCTCGATTTCTGGTCGCGGAGAAATTGTTGCAGCATATGTAGCACCAAGATGAGAAAGCTGCCGTGCTGCGAGACTTTCACCACGGAAATGGATCTTGAAGGTAATTTGTTTGAATGCGCGAACTGCGGACGGTACTATCTCCCTGAAAAATGTAATTGTCAAACTATTAACCCTCTACCCCCGAAGATCTACCACCAAAGCTTGTATTAATGAAAAATGCGACCATAAAATAATTTTATGTGAATGTGGCAAGTGTTCCGCTGTACCAATTTATACAAGTGAGCCTTATCGTTGTTCCTGCAACACCGAGCTACTGTGCCACAAGCGATCTAAATGGTGGTTTAAGCAATGAACAATTACCCTCTGTTCTTTATATACATATAATGGATACCAAAATACTAACATACAATGTCGCAGGAATCCGCACAACCAAAAAACGTAGATCCGTCTTTAATTTTTTACATGACAAGGGGGCACATATAGTTATGCTGCAGGAAACACACAGTACCAAGTCCACAATCAAACTATGGGAAATGGAGTGGGGTGGCGACATAATCGCATCACACGGATCTGGAAATGCTCGGGGCGTGGCCATTCTCATTCGCGGGAAAGGGAAATATCAGATTTTGAAATCGGAAACTGATGGTGAAGGTCGTTTTGTGCTAGCACAAATCATGATCAATGATGTCGCTGTGACATTGGGCTGTGTCTACGGTCCAAACAAGGATGACCCTGCGTTTTTTACAAACATGTTTACCAAACTCAATTCGTTTACCAACGAGGTAATTATACTCGGGGGAGACTTTAATGTTGTTCTCCAAAACGATATGGACAAAGCAGGCGGTAAAGCAGCCCAACAAAATAGAAACGCTCGCAACGAAATAATCGAATACATGGAACACTTTAATCTATACGATGCCTTTCGTGCAAAGAACCCAACTAAACGCGTATTTACGAGAACGCAGTATAACCCCCTTGTAGCCACAAGGTTGGACTTTTTCTTAACATCGAAGAAGCTGAAACCAAAGGTTATAAAATGTGACATTAAAGCAAGCATTCGATCCGATCACAAACTTTTAAGTTTGGAAATAGACCTCCGAGTATTACCAAGAGGCCCCGGCTACTGAAAACTAAATTGCTCGCTACTTAACGACAACAAATTCGTTGCTTTAATCAAAGAATCTATTAAAGACTACCTAATGATAAATGATACCGGGGAAGTAAAACCAGATGTGGTTTGGGACGCACTGAAAGCAGTATTACGGGGAATAATCATCAAATATTCGGCCGAGACGTGAAAACGGATTACCCAAAAACAGAAAAAAACTCGAGAAAGATATTTTACTACTTGACGCTGAAGTGATCGATCCAAACACCAGAAGTAATGACGCAGTAGCCAAATTACAAAAAGCTCGTAGCGACCTCGACACATTTATTGAAAAGCGCACAAAAGGAGCAATTATTCGCAGTAAAGCGAAGTGGACCGAAAAAGGTGAAAAAACACGTCCTTTTTCCTCAACCTTGAAAAGCACAAAAGCGAGAAAAAGGGAATTACAAGGCTTAAAATAAACAACATCCTAAACACTAACCAGACTCAGATCCTACAAGAGTTGCACCGCTTCTACGGTAATCTGTACAGTGAGAACCGCCAAGGCAATGTTGCCGAAGAGCTGGACAACTACCTTCCTGACATACCGAATACCTTCTCAATAGAACATGAAAAAATGGCTATGTGCGAAGGAAACCTTACAGAGACAGAATGCTACGCTGCGCTGAAAGAACTAAACAACAATAAATCTCCGGGCATGGACGGGTTTCCCACCGAATTTTACAAAGCATTTTGGGACTCTCTTAAAAATATCTTTCTTAAATGTGCGAATTTTTGTTTCGAGCAAGGACACTTGAGCACAACACAAAAATGCGGAACCACAATTCTAATACTCAAAAAAGACAAAGATCCAAACATAATAGACAACTATCGGCCCATAACCCTTCTCAACACCGATTACAAAATAATGTCCAAAGCTTTAAACAATCGGATTAGAACAGTTCTTCCGAGTCTTATACACAAAGATCAAAACGGCTTCTTACCGGGACGTTTTATTGGCAACAACATTCGCCCGTTGTTTAACGCGATAGACTATGCAGACTATGCGCAAATACCTTTAACGATGGTGGCGCTAGACATATACAAAGCCTTCGACTCCTTAAGCTGGAATTTTATCGGTAAAGCGCTGGAAACTTTCGGATTTGGACCAAAACTACGTAAATGGATCAGGGTTTTATACCATGATGCAGTTGCAATGATAGTTAACAACAACTTTCTTTCCCCTAAATTTAGAATCGAAAGAGGAGTTCGCCAGGGCGACCCGCTCTCACCCAGCCTATTTCTAATCTGTATTGAGTGCCTTGCAATTAAACTTCGAAACAATGTACAAATGCCAGGAATGGTAATTGGAAACAGGGATATCAAAGTATCACTGCTCGCAGATGACACTCTTATATTCACAAATGGAGACACAACGGCGCTCAACGAACTTTTTAAAGAACTACAAAAATTCGACAGGGTCTCTGGATGCAGAGTAAACTGGAGCAAGTCGGTTGCCCTACATGCTGGATCAAACAGAAATAGTCCCGCTACACCGTTACACGACAAGGGATTACAGTGGCCAACCGAATCATTTAAATAACTGGGTGCTATAATCCCTGTTACTCGCAATTCACTTCCATTTGAACCAAACTTTAGCCACTCATTAAATAAGTTAAAACCGGTTATTAACCTATGGAAAGCCAGAAACCTCACACTGCTGGGAAAAATTACAATAATTAAAAGCCTTTTTATCCCAACGCTTATCTACAATGTCAGAATTGTACCAGGTGTCATTCCTAAAGATTTTATTAAAAACTTTAAACGATTAATATATACGTTTCTTTGGGGCTCAACGTGGGAACGGGTTAAGCGTGAGACCCTCTCCTGTTCTATCGAGGAAGGAGGAGCCAATATGCTAGATATTGACGCATACCTACTCTCCCTTCAGATGAAATGGGTGGTCAAGTTCCTGAACGATAATTATTCCAGTGCATGGAAAACAATAGAAACCGAAGTGACCTCAAGCACAGCTCTCTTTGCCGCTGTTAAGTCAAAATTACCGACTGAAAACAAACAGATAGCAAAACATTTCCCTCTTCGATCGACGAGATGTAACATTCAAGCATGGCGAGCAACCCCTTGGTATTTGTGTTAAGAACGATTTTTTACAGACGCAAAAAGTATCTGTGGTTTAACAGAAACGTCCGTTACCGCAATCAACCCATGTTTATAGAGAACCTTGCAAATGCCGGCCTGGTACAATTAAATCAAATCACCGACCATGCTGAAGGATACTTAAGCTACGACGAAGTAGCTAGAAAGCTAAGTTTATTGCCTAATAATACCGACTTTATCGAATACATCAAGCTTATATCAGCAATTCAAAAACCACTCAATGACGCTTCAACTGACATTACGACCCCAGCGCTGGCGTACGGTACGGCAGTAGCGGATATTGTCCTGGAAAAGTGTCAAACTGTCAAAAATACTTATATTTGGATTTCCAAACACTTACAAATACGGTCAAGAAAAAAAGAACTTGAATGGGTTAAAGACACAAACAAACTCTACACCCCCACCCAACGAGTCATGGGAAAATATGTATAAAAATTCCTTTTACTGCACACTTGATTCTAGACTCCGCTCGTTCCAGATTAAACTCAATCTAAGGGCCATAGTCACCAATGACATTCTTTATAAATTTGGGAAAGTAGACTCGGATCTGTGTGTCTTCTGTAAAGGGGATAAAGAAACGCTGCTTCATATTTTTTGCGAATGCCCAGAAGTCATTAAATACTGGGAGAACGTAAGCGCATGGATATGCGCCAATTTACGATTACCGCTAGTGGTCGGTAACACGGAAAAGTTGTTCGGATTTCCTGGAAACTGCAACCAACTTGTAAACTGCCTCCTGTTATGTGCGCGCTTTGTAATATACAAGTGTAAAGTTCAACAAATTTCCCCAGTGTTTGAAATTTTTAGGAACCTTGTAATAGAGATTCGTACTTCTGAGAAAATTATCGCAAAATCCAAAAATAAGTCACTTAACCACATATTAAAGTGGGCATCTGTATAACTATTGACATGTGAATAACCTTTTTCTATATATTCGGCCGTTCGGCTGCTGCCGCTCCACACATTGTTCTGTTGTACATTTTTTCCGCACTGTTGTTTCGTATATTTTTAATAAAATGTCAAAGTTAAAAAAAAAACATAAAAAAAAAAACTTAAACTTTTCGGGCTGCACCTATTAAGAATTGATGATGCACAATCAAATATAAACTGAAAACTAATAAACGGTAAAAATATGAGAAAAAAAAATAAAAAAAAAATAAAAAAACTTTTCGGTGTATAGCGCCAATAAAAAAAGAGGTTACCAGCAAAAAAACGTTAGAACACGCCTTTATTTATTTTCCTCGTTTCCTCGTTTTTTTTCTTCTTTTTATTGTGTTAGTACCAAACCACTAAATTTATGTTAGTACCGAAACCCTTTATACTGAACCTTAATGATATTTGTTACCGAATCTAACGTTACTTACCTGCAAGCTAATCAGTTGGTAAGTTTTATGTTAACCTTTTAAGCACTTATTTACTGACGATATTTTGATTGTATTTAATTTATTAATGAAAAACCGTCAATAAAGACAGTAAAATAATTGTGCGCGTTTAAGCTGATTAAAGACAGACATTCGCGTTAATAGACATCAACAGAACCCTAGTGTGATTGTGGGTGACCTGCAGCTCCGTCCAGACACACACTTTGGTTGCGTTAATATATCTTAATGAATAGTATATAGGCAAATCGAGTTGTTGCTTTTGTAAATGGGGTTAAATCAATTAATAGCGCCCTCTTGGGGTTACCATCTTTCAAGATGGAGTCAAGTTTATCTTATCCTCTATGTGACGTTGCAATTTGTCCTTGCAGTGTGACAATTTTACTGTAAGATTAAACACTCATGTTTGTTATATTGGTTACGAGCAACGGAGCTTGCAACTGTTAACATATAACTGTTGCAAAAGCCTATTCTCTAGTTATACCTAAAGCCCCGTCTACACTAAGGCTGAGCGGGGCTTGGGATTAATTTTCACGCAAGATGTGACTATACTGAAGCACATTGTCATGTGTGTGACGTGTCACAATAAAACGAATTAACGAATTCAGCTCAAGCGCCCCTTATCCAGCCTCAGTGTAGGCTTTAAAATTGTACCACAATGAAACTTTACTGTTCATTGGACAATTACGTTGGTATTTTGCGTTGAGACTTTAGCAGCAACAAAACATCAGCTCAATTCTTGCAATGATTGAAGACGTGTTTAGTATACAAAGGAAGCCGGAGGAAGTAATACCAATATTGTAATGCGACGAGTGTATTGTTTGTGCGATGATGTTTAAACATAAAGTCATATTTCCCTGATAATGATATTTCGAAACACAAGTTACAACGCTCTCTGCACTATGGTTTTAGTATATGTACTGCCGAAGCAGATACTCTCTGCACTATAGTTTGTCATAGATGTCATAATTCACCTCTTTACGCCACCGTGCGGTAAATAAGGTAGTGTATAGAGTATATACTGTTGAGTCGAATTATGACTCTCTTGGCCAGGTGAAAGGTTACCAGCGCGCAGGTAAATTAAGTGCTCGAATCCAAATTAGCAACGCTGATTTCACTGATTTGTGACACTGATAGCCAGCGACGGTCGCTGTTTTTGTAAGCAAGTTAAGTGCACGCTGGTAATTTATGAACGCGTACTGAATTTGTGAACGTGTTGACAATTTTGCCGCACGATGGCGTAAAGAGATGAATTGTGACACTCTTGGCCAGGTCAAAGGTTACTAACGCGCTGCTAAGTTAGGTGCGCGCACTTAAATTAGCAGAGCGCTGAGTTTACTGAATTATGCCACTGATGGCCAACCACACTGTTGGGATACCAGTTCTATTACAGTGGGTTGCTAACCTATTAAGGTATCTGGCCAGACAAAAAGCAAGCTTGGATTTGATGTAAAAAATTGTTTCGTGTTTTAAACTTTAATCGTGCAACTACACACAATATCCAAATTGTTTCAGTTGTCACATATCTCTTGGCGCCCACTTGCCACGTAGCTTTTGTATTATAAAGTGTAGATTCTTTCTTGTGATTCGGTAGTAAATATCATTAGATTCAGTAAAAAACGTTTCGGTACTAACATTAATTCAGTGGTTCGTTACTAACACAATAAAAAGGAAAAAACAAGGAAACGAGAAAAATAAATAAAGGCGTGTTTTGACGTCACAACCTTGGGAATGCCCGATCTAATACAAGGGGCAAATCAGGACGGCGCACCAACAGCATCAACCGATGTGGACTTAAAACGTTATACACAGATGTTACATATAGTATTATTGATATATTGCTGAAGTTGTTATTAATCCCATTAAAGCACTTACATACCTTGTCCACGTGCACGTGAAGACAACGTTGCCTTAAACTTGTGGTTTAAACATACATCATGTTCTATGTTTTAAGGTACAAGCAACGCCAATGCCACATAAAAAAAAACTCTAAAAAAAACTTGTTTGTTTAAAATCTACGTTTGGTATTTTGCATCAAGACACTATCACCAACAATCCAATCTGCTTAATCCAGGATATACGTTTCCTGCAATGTGAGAGTACTTGCTGAGTAGTCAAAAGAAAGAGAAGTTATTTCGAAATAAGATAAAACGCATTTCTGGTATAAATTCCAGCTCTCAATCGAACAATCTTATCTTTCTTGAAAGAATACTACAAAGGTAAGTTTCTTGATTTTCGTCAACAGAAGCTGTTTTGGTGACAAAGATGAATTTTGCAGATGAATAAAGCTCTCTTCGTACTCCTTCTCGCACTTGTGCTTCTGGCCGCGGATGAATCTGACGCGAATGAATCTGACGCGGATGAATATGACGCGGATGAATCGGACACTGCGGCATTGAATAAAAAGCAACAACGACAACAATTATTTCAAAAATTTATTTTCAAATTTAATTCAAAAGCATGATTATTACAGATCAAGATAAATTTAAATAAATGCACCAGCAATGCCCGATTGAACAGAGATATTTCAAACGAGCAATATTTATTTTAAACGCAACTTGTACAGCGCAATGACGGTTGATTGTTACGTATCTTTTTTGAATGCGAACACAGTATTCCTAAATGCACAATATTTTGGTTGAGTTAAATAATTTATACATCTATCCAGTCATAGTACACACATATCCACTCTCCAGAAGCAAGGATCATATTGCAGAGTATGATTTCCGCTTATATCGGCGTGTGGTATTTCGAGTTTCAGTTAAAACAAATCACTTCTTGTGTTATGTCTAATGTAGATACTATTTAAAATTATATTTGCAAACTGTTGATTATCCAAATGTGAATTGAAAAGCGTTTTACAAATCCAAATACACAAACTAATGGTGATGCGTATACTTGTATACGTAAGGAGGTCGTGCGGCATACAAGACACGAACTTGTGCGAGGTTATCGGTTGACACTGTTGTAACAAATGATACGATATTAAAGATTATCCCGGTGGTTGTTACCATAAGGGGTTGTTATCATATAAACAATCGTCAGATTACTTCGTGCCTACGGTCCACTTTGAAAATTTCCGCTAAGTATACTCTTGCAGGACACAATCGACCGTTTAGTGACTAGTTTCGAATGTTACCCATTCTGATTAAGGAAAATGTACTAACCCTACAGTCTAATAGGCCAACCAATAATTGTTTCAAAGGTTGTGTTCTTATAACATTTTAAGCGATTTTTGCAAAATGTCTCATTTATGTGTAAAATTTAAGAAAAACGTCCAATGAACCAAATAATTCCAAACTTGTTTAGTACCGTGTTTTTGACAACCAATAAAGCCATAATTGCGTCTTCGTGGAATCCTTTATCGTGGAAATCATTAAGTTTTCTATCAGTGATGTAGTATAGGCCAGCTTATAAATAAAAGGCTGGGGTATTGTAGGAGGTGGAAAATATATTGTAGACATACACGATAATACATTGGACAAACTAACAATATGTTCACACTAACTTTTCAAGCCTTCTATTGATTCACCTATAAATCTATAATAAAAAGATGGTTGAAATTTCCTAATCAAGCTGTTTTAACAGCGTTAAGTTTCGAACCAATATCCGCTCATACCAACTTCCATTTCCATTTACATTTCGGTATATTTATCAGTTGTTTTTACCATTTGGCCACAAGACCCTACGATATGGCTGTTTTGAACACAGAATTTCATATAAATTAATAGATTATTAAGTTGTTTGTTCTCGTAACCGAATGATAAACGTGACGAATTTTATACGAGTTGATACAAAAACTGTCTCCGGGACGAGCCCTTCATGAAATCGAACCTAAGACAAAAAGACATTGGAAAGATCTGTTGGATGTGGTCACGAGTTGTAACCACTATAAATAACAAAATTATAAGATTTACATGTGGATGTGGCAGCTCCAGTGGTACTTAAAGTCGTTGCAGGTCTCCTAAGGAATTCGTGACTTGGGCATCCGTTGATCTAAAGTTAATGGACAGTGAAGAATCATGTGTCTGTTTGATGACAAGTGTTTGGATAAGATCTTAGTGATGAGCCCACAAAGAATGGAACCTAAACGGTAAAATAAACAAACCTGCAACAACTGAACTTTCCCCACTCCCAATATTACCGTACAACCTCGCCCAGTATTGCTGAACAACCTCACCCAGTATTGCCATGCAACATCACCTAGTATTACCGTACAACCCTATCCAGTATTGCCGTGCAACATCACCCAGTATTACCGTACAACCTCACCCAGTATTGCTGAACAACCTCACCTAGTATTGCTGCACAACCTCACCCAGTATAGCCATGCAAACATCACCCAGTATTACCGTACAATCTCACCCAGTATTGCCGTACAACCTCACCCAGTATTGCCATGCAACATTACCAAGTATTACCGTACAACCTCGCCCAGTATTGTCGTATAACATCACCCGCTATTGCTGCACAACCGTACCCAGTATTGCCCTACAAGCTTACCCAGTATTGTCATACAACCTCACACAGTATTGCTGCACAACCTCACCCAGCATTGCTGCACAACCTCACCGAGTATTGCCGTGCAACATCACCCAGAATTGCTACACAACCTTACTCAGTATTAGGCCTACGGTACAACATCACTCGGTATTGCCGTACAATCTCACTCAGTATTGATATGCAACCTCACCCAGTATTTTCCGTGTGTATTAAGTATTGTACGGTGTATTTAGTGGTATCGAGAATCGATATTGGATATCAGTTGACGTTGTCATAGTTTTTTTATTCTTTTATCTTTTACGTTTTATTAAATCGCCCTATCGTAATGGCGTATTATTTATAGTAGACTAAGGCAGACAGGTCTTACGATTGGTCTATAGAAAAGGGTTTTGGGACCACAATATTCTAGGCGCAAAAGCCGTAACAGTATAGCCTTGCAACCTCACACAGTATTTCCGTGTAACCTCACCCAATATTGTCATGCAACCTTATCCAGCATTTCCGTACTACCTCACCCAGTATTGCCGTGCAACATCAACCGTTATTGTCATACAACCTTCCCCACGATTTCCGCATAACATTACCCAGTATTGCCGCACAACCTCATCCAGTATTGGCGTATAACTTCAACCAGTATTGCCGTACAACCTTCCCCACGATTTCCGCAAAACATCACCCATTATTGCAACAACACTTAGTATTGCCGTGCAACATCACACAGTATTGCCATGCAAACCTACCCAGGATTGCCGCACAACCTCATCTAGTATTGACGTGCAACATCCACGGCTGGTATTGCCTTGCAACATCAACCCAGTATTGTCATGCAACCTTAACCC
>CH002143.1:332106-350107 GCA_000149265.1 Ciona savignyi | reverse complement strand
AACTGCTCACACCAGTATGTGCTGCCGAAAAGAGAGATCATTTTTCTCGCATGATTTTCTAGATTTGTGTAATTTCCATACACATAGCTTCTGTAAAATGTTAGCAAGTCATTCTCACGGTAGGCTCGTTTAAGATCAACGTTGGCTTGCAATTCTATTATTTCTAATTGAAAGCGAGGTGGGATATTCTCCACAACCAAATCAAATGGATGAGCAAAGAGCTGAACGTCGGCATTGTGTTTTCTAAAATCTTCAAATCGAGTTTTAAATGCCGAAGTTAACTTTTCAATCGTCCCTACATATTTTTCACAATTGAAAAATTGAATTTCAACTTTTCTACTCTCCAGACAAGGAAAGTGAATTAGGGATCCTTTGCTTAATTGAGATCGAAAAAGTTGTAGTTTTGCTTGAAATGAGGAAATATGTTCGATCATCTTGTGCACTAACTGATTTTTCCCTTGCAGCTTCACGTTTAGTTCTGAAAGGTGATGGGTAATGTCAGTTAAAAAAGCAAAATCGTTTAACCATGCATCATCCTTGAGATAGGAAATATCTTGACCTTTACTTTCCATAAAAGTGTGAATAGCCTCCTTGAGATCCCAAAATCTTTTTAATACAGCAGCTCTGCTTAGCCACCTTACTGCACAAAAATAGTTTACATCCGGGTAATCGGAGTTGAGTGCTTGCAGAAAAGACTTAAACTGCCGGTGATTTAACCCCCGTGATCTTATGTAATTAACACACGAAACAACATTTTTCATTACTTCACCAAAACCAAGTACTTTTGAGCATAAATTTTCCTGGTGAATGATGCAATGGCTCACCAAAACATTTTCTGTTTGAATAACATCTAAAAATCTTTTAACAAATCCATTGTTTTTCCCCACCATTGATGGTGCTCCATCCGTAGTGATACCAACCAACTTAGAAGAATCTATTTCAAACTTGTTCATCAATTTTGTTACCTCCTCGCAAATGTTTTGACCAGTTGTTGTTGAATGCATACTTGCCATATCCAAAAATTCTTCAGTTACTTCAAAATTATCTGTTACTCCTCGTATGAAAACAACTAGCTGGGCAGTATCGCTCACGTCTGTACTTTCATCCAAAGCGATACTAAAAGCAGAACATTTGCTTATTCTGTCTTTTAGAGAAGCTTCGATGTTTTCCGAAAGATCGTCTATTCGGCGAGCCATTGTAAAACGAGACAGACTTATTTGCTCCACTAAATTTTTCTTTTCTGGTGATACATTTTCGATGAATATCTCCAAACAACTCTTAATGAATTCACCATCGCTGTACGGCTTTCCCTTTTCAGCAATTGCCTCAGCAATTTTAAAGCTGAGTTTTGTAACTAACTTAGTGTTTGTCTTGTAATCATGAAATAAATCTTGCTGTTTACTCAAAGAATTAACCATTTGCTGCATTTTGTCAACCCGTGATTGACCCACAATACTATCATAGCTAGCAGAGTGTTTTGTATCATAGTGTCGCTTGATATTGTACTCCTTCATTACTGCTATAGTACTTTGGCAAATCAGGCAAACTACATCTTTATTGTGTTGCACAATAAAGTATTTTATACACCACTCATTATTAAACTTGCGCCCTTCATAATCTACCTTCCTTTTCTTACTGGTAGACATTTAAGCTTTGTTATTTTTTTCGTATATTAACTAACCTCTACCCATAAAGTAAAATCACGGTATACTGTACTGCCAGATTAAGACAGTTTCCATACAATGCATATTATGCTGCAACAATGGGGTGTCGTCACAGTAGCCTACTGTAGACGGAAATTAATCGTAGTGTGACATAGTCGAAAATGCCAAAATGATAAATGTCTACGAAGTATGAAGTCTGTAGCGGGCCACGAAAATAGGTACCGCGGGCCGTGCTGTGGCCCGCGGGCCGTATGTTGCACGCCTCTGCTTTATACCCACCACGAAAAATCAAAAACTTTTTATTTGTCAAACATCAAGCGTATTTATGGCTACGGCATAATACGTAATTGAAGTGTATTTCTGCCGCTTTTAGTTCCGCATTCGCTAAATAGTTGAAAAGGTTCTTTGACGACATTATTGTGTAGTTAAGTATCGTCTAAATTTGTGTGTGGTGTTGTGACTTTGTTTCTTAATTTAAAATACGGTTTAAGTTTAAAATGGCGTCTTGAGTTTAATGTTGAAAAATAGCATTTAATCAATTGCAAACGCATTGTAATGTAGAATACACATATCAACCCTTGTTTTGTGATGTAATGATCGCCATACAACAGTCCTTCTTCTACGCCTATAATTATTTCTTATTAACGCTAAAAGGTTATATTATGATATGATAATTAAGTGTATCACTCTGAATGGGATAACCAGTGGTGTTAACCCAAGGGAAACCATCAGCGCCCACCGTCGGTTTATACTGATGGGATATTCTCTCAATTTGGTAAACGAACGGCGAACCACAAATCAACCAAAGTAAACTCTCGTTATCATGAACTCATGAAGGGATCATATTGTTATCATATCATGAAAAGGAGGGAAAGTGGGAGGAAAGGAAACTGCACACTATAATAAAATAATGACAAAATAGTCAGTTTTAAACATGAATTTGGAGTTAGGGTTAATTCTGGGTCTGAGATTATGGTTTAGGGCAATGTTTAACATAGTTTCCGTAATTTTAATGTGTTGTTTTCCTCCTTCCCTCTTTACCGCGTTTTCTCCTTTTAGTAATCCCCTATGGTTGTGATTGACGGACGAATAATTGTCGCTCTATTTTTATGGAACTGAGTTAAGTGTTGGGGGCATGGTGAGATTATTATCCTTACTTCAGTTTCTCCGGTTAATTTTCGTCCGGTTAGTGTTAAAAATTAAGCAAAAAATATAAAGTCTCGTTAATCTGGGCCACGGATCTCTTGACTCTTACTATTATCACTTATAAGTTATAGAGATCAAATTGTGATTAGCCATTTTTGAATGTGTTGTATGTTTGATCTGTCTGTTCATATTATTCTTTACTTATATAATAAATGCGTTCGGCATTACAAAACTAAATCAAATGCTACATCTGTTTGATTTCTTTTTTACGGGGATATTAAGTATCCAACGCGCAAAGACCATATTTTGCTATAAACATTGGCAGCACTAACCATTAGTCAACACTACCATATTATATTTTTGTACCGAGCCAAGTTTGAACACGAGATGGGCTCGTGAATAGAACCATTTTGTATACAGTGAGTATATGTATTGGTCGCTTTAATCATTCGGTCACACGACCGTCCACTGTTTTGTTTTAGAGATAAATCTATAAAATGTCTGGGGTAATACCTCCAGCAAGCAGTGGTTCTTCGGGTCTGGTCGATGAACCGAATTTTAGTCAAATAAGGATTAGTCTGAACATCGAGTATAAAGATTGTAGATTCGAAATGAATGATCAAGGGAGATATGTTATTCACATTGAAGGCAATGCGAATCTACTCACAACCAACGTTTGTGAATATTCGCAGTACTTGTCGAAACAACTAGCTAAAGGTGGGACGGTGATGGCGGTTTGTTATGGACTTTACAAGTTGGGTTACTCGGCCGGGAACTTCTCACCCGGAAGTCTAGAGTTTGATTTGAAATTCGAACCAGCAAAGTTGGCAACAATCCGTCAAGAAATAACCAAGGGAAGATTCGTCGAATCGCTCCAAGACCAGGTGGATGATATCATAGAGGAGCATCAACCCACACTACCACACCTTAAGAAGTTTACAATTCAATCAGCAAAAGGTTGTTATAGGCTTTGCTTAAACTTCTTCAACTAAAACTAATTTGTTTCTTTTGTCAATAAACCTCCTAAACACTTATTTGCAGCAACTATACACACAAAGAGTTTTAATGATTTTTCAACGCGATTCCGTGTATATTGCTAATTTTGTTATTCTATAGAGGTCCCAATGACCGAAACTTCCAAACAATCCGATTCAGAGATGGGTAATGCGCGGTGGATAATCTCTTTTATAAAATTTTCTAAAAACTAAAATTTTGTCACTAATACAGAAGTGCAAGAACCTTCCAGCAACCCGAGGGAGAACTCCGATCATATACTCGATCGTGGGACTTTGTCATCAGATACTTTCCTCGATAATGACAAAGATACAGGGAATGGTGGGAGTGCACCATCAGCAAGGAATGTTGGTGATGATAACCCAGAAGCACCTTCATCAGACGCAGATCCTGTTATGCAACCAAATGAAAATAAAACATGTAAATTAAAGCCATTTCAGGTATTTTTATGTTTAAAATTTTTAGTATAATTATGGGTTTCCTATAATTCCGAAGGGAACACATTTTGAATTTACTTACTCCGTTTTTTTCGTTTTTTTTGTGCGTTATGATAGGATATTCATGTTTATCCCCGTGAATGGAAAAACCAAGGGGGTTAACACACGGGCAATCGTCAGATCACCTCGCGCCCATCGTCGGGTTACCGGAGCTATTGCAGTGTGTTGAATATGATAGACACGTTCCTTCAATTAAGTAGAACCCATTAATCCGCTGGGTTCAGGCAATGTCCGTAAAGTGCCTTGCCCAAGGACACAACCGACTAGCTAGCGACCAGTTTCGCATCTGCAATCTTTCGATTGAAAGGCGACGCACATAACCGCTAGACCAACCGGGCGTTAAGGTGGTGACAAGCTTGTTCGGTCGTCAGGTCATTGGCATGAACAGGAAATCCAATCACGTTAAAAATTTCCAGAATCCTAACTAGCATGGCCTAATTTATCTCGACTTTTAAATGTACAAAAAAAAAACGTAGGGGAATTTTCGATATCGGGAAAATGTAAAAAAGTTGCCCATATTTCAGGTTATTTGGAGTTTTAGCCGATATCTTCGCACGTAAAATGAATATTTACATCAAATTTCCAAAAAATTAAATATATGCAATGAAATTAGAAAAAAAATTAAAATAACCCAGTTAACCTTAAAATATTTCCACAAATTTGGAAAATCAAGTCTGAAATAAATGGATAGCGAATCCAAATATAAACAAAAATATGATCTTCCAGAAGTGTTAGCTAATATAGATTGATTATTCAATGACGGAAATTAGGTGATTTGCGCCAGAAAATTTTCCTACAGACAAAAGAATATAATCATGACAGCTGATTTTCGAATTTTCAGCGACGATTATTTCTTTAACAGTCTATATGGTGGGACTGGTGTAGATCATTTACTCGAAAATGTAAAGAAAGTTGTACATGAATAAATCAAACTAGGAAAAGAACAAATGTAGTGGACAAACCACGAATTACCTCGGAAATCCCCTGATGTACAAACTATATAAGCAAATATATAATAGGCTATTACATTACAACGTACATTAAATAGCTAAAGACTTAAAACAACCATCGGTTAATACTAAACATTTAAGCCAAGGATATCGATTATCCATTTTAAAATAGAATTGTGAATGCCACAAAAATAGAATACCCACTACCCATCATGAAAATTTTCCGGAAAATCCATTTTTGATAAATCACGTTTACCCGAAAAGGCTTGCAATGAAGTAAAACGCTCCATGGTCGTTTTTCAAAATAGTATTACTATATTTATTATTCCTAGTGTAGTATAAGAGGCTTTTCACTCACTTAAGATTCACTAACAGAAAGTCTGCGATTCTTTTACCATATAAAGCTTAATATTGGATCTCTTGTGGTAATCCAAGTGACAGCAATAATTTCTTCATTTACGTTAGTTTAAATCCAGCGTTTTAGGGCTGAAAAATAATTAGTATACATGTAAAAAGATACATGTTTTTGTCTTGATTAAATTGCAAGAGATGTGATAACAGTGAACGTTCGTCACGAGGTTAACTGATAATTGCATGTGCGATAACTTCTAAAAACCACAGAAATAAAACCTAAATATTAAATATCTTGTGTGATTATCTTTTTTAGTATCACGTTGGAATTTTCGCATATGACCATGATAAGAAGAAAGCAGATCGAATTAAAGGCCACTGTGATTCTCTGGGGTATAAGACCTGCATATTTGATGATTGGGTGGGGGCGGGAGGTGAACCACTACCGATGAAAGTTCTTTCATTTATACAAGAATGCTTGGTTCTATTCTGGATTGCATCCCCTCAACAACCTGTTGGGAGTTACATGGAATATTGTAAAACTGTGGCACATGATATTTCTATCAAATCAAAAAAAAGTCGATTTGTGGTAGTTATTCTAAAGGAATATTTGCCACACCCAAAAGAGGAGATTTTACCTGCAGAATTAATACCGTATGATCCAGTTAAAGAAGATAAAAAGATTATTGAAAGGATCAAAGCAACAGTCAAAGCGGTACAAGCTTCAACTCCCAATCCTCCAGCAACCAATGATAGTCGAAATATTCCGACTACCTCGGGCCCACGCACTGATGTGCCGGGCCCCAGCATCACCAACATCACCAACATCATACATATTCATGGTTCTAGTGTTGGAAGTTTACTTCTACAGGTAAATGTTTTACCCTAAACTAATTGTAAAAACAACACTGTAGATTGTTTATAGGCCTACTACCACACCAGCGATGTTGGAAGCAACAACGTGAATCCTATATTGAGTGAAAATAACATTAAGAAGTCTGTTTAACTCTGTGGATTTTTTTCAGGGGCAAGAAGAATCTGATGCAAAACCGAAAGAAGAATGATTACGTTCATAAAGTATTGGACCATGTCTAGTTTCATGACTGAATCCATATTTTGAGGAAGTAAACTTTAAACTTAACAACTAAAATATCCATTTGTCTTACATGGTTTTAATTATTTATTTATGATATAAAACGTCACAGGGTTTATTAAACCGTTCAAACGTATAGCATTGTATCCGTAGACATACTGTAAATATGTATATAAATCCATATTGTATTTGCTCAGCTAATACTCTAAAATCAACTCTTAACATTTATAATTGAGTATGTGGAAATCTTTAATTCATAATAATTAATTGTATTTCTGTATTAATATCGTGTAGTTTGTAATTAGCAGCTCACATGTTAGTTAGATATAAAAATAAATGAAAGATTGCTTTCCCACTTTGCATCATGTAACGATGTGGCGGACAGGGAAGGTGGCTGTTGAAGAAAGGTGAGTTAAACACAAGCTACCAGAAGCGATGTTGCGTTTTCGCAGAGGTTGGCTGTTTTCGTCGTCCGTTTACCTGATTATCCGGCGAGTCGCGCAGAGTGACGCCGTCGTTTCCCAAGCTTGACAACTGCTACCAGGCCCGGTGCTAGGAACCGCGGGGCCCAATTAGAAATGTGATGGCGGGGCCCCTACTCTTCATAGCAAAATTTATGGGTGTTTATATATCATAAAATACATACCAGTACATACAAACTACAAAAATAGACATTTAATACTTGCTATTTATAAAACGAATTAAAGGTAATGTGGATGCTTATTTACGATATACAGTGGAACCCCGCTTGGAGACCACCTTGATAACACGACCACTTCAGTGCGGTCCCAAATAATTTACTATGGTAAATAATGCATTGCGCAATTCTGTTTTAATAACGCGACCACCCCGGTTTCCAGACCACGACCGCCATATTTTGGTCCAAAACTACAAATTTAACTCCGCTTAGGTGACCAAACGTGCTAAATAATATGCATTTGTCACCAAAATAATAAGGTTAAATTTATTTTATGATGAAAACAATAAGAATAAATGAGCGCGTACACACATACAAAGAAAATTTTGTACAAACAGAACTGACTTTTACAATATAAATTTCAGTACTAACAGTTGTTTAAATTTATTCTGCAGTATTTGATAAAAATAATGGCATTTGGTAAAAAAATAGTTAAAAGGCAGACGTTTTGGCTGCATATGACGACAACTTGGTCCAAAGCAAAATTCACTAACACGACCACCCCGCTAACGCGACCGCTTGATAACGGTCCCACAGGTGGTCAGGTAAGCGGGGGGTTCCACTGTATTGTTTTACTTCCAAACACATATATATTGTTAACAGGCGAACACAGGAATATAAATTTGACTTAGGATGCATAACAAATTGATATGAGAAAGAATATTATTTCACTTTTTATTTTACGTTTCAGTAGTATTTTAAACCTCGTAATACAGAAAGACCCCCACTAGCGCGGGGCCCCTTCAAGGTGCGGGGCCCAATTTGATCTCATCGGTCAAATCGGCCTAAAACCGGCCCTGACTGCTACACAAATAGTAGCAATGCATTGCTACAATCTCTCCTCTATTTTGATCAGAGTTAAGTTTGCACAGTACTCCGCCCAAGTTTTTTTGGGTTAGAGCGTTGCCTTTTAGTCATATTGGAGATTCAAAACGGCCGACGTCAATTTTCTTACGTTGAAACTACGTTGAATGGTCGTTGGTCGATTTGACCAGTCGGTCATGTTCTTGCGAAAAACACTTAGTTGACATGTACAATGTTCACATTCAACCTATAGCAATATTTAATTTACACGGCATATTTTTTAACCATATTTTCCATTTTTGATCAGGAAGGAGAGTTAGCTAGTATTGTACCAAAACGAAGAAAGTAAAAAAATAGAGAGTGTCAACCACGTGTTTAACCACCACTATTTGTAAATCACATGTTGTATGCCATATATATATATGCTATAGGGTCCCTAACCACAATTTGTCTTTTATACACTGAGTATGTAGTTTGTTTCTGCAAGCATAAACGCATGGGTCCCATAGTTAACAGACCAAACTTATTTTCCATGTTTAGTTAAATAAAGAATAAACGTTTTAAATTTAAGAACATTTCACCACAAATGTTTTAAACTATAGCTTCTTTTCAAGCGCTGTAGTGAATTAAAGCTAAATTTCCGAAACGGCCCGATTTAGTTTTTTATAATTTCAGGAAATTCCCTGGGTTTGGTAGATAAGTTTCGTTTTTACATAAGTGAGTCATGTTATGTAGGCTAACAATTCTTAAATTTTTAATCTGATTTGTCGACTTCTTGTTGCAGATGTCATTGCGATATGGCACGCCTGCCACAATCATAATTTAGGAACATATCTTTGTATTATGGAAATTAACCTAATTAAATGTTTTCTTTTTTAAATTGTTTAAAGTGTCTAATGTTTTAACATTTTACCGAATTTTATCAAAATTAGAGCAGCCGTTCAAACGCTATGGCCACAAAATCTAAATTATTAGAAAAAAACGTTTTGATTTTTAACGTCTGAGGGGAATTCCCCTAGATTTATTACCCAAATTTTTGGTTTCTGCATATTTAGACCATGTTGTCTTACAAATGTCCAATTTTCATTGCGATTTTATTACTCCTTTTGGTAGATGTCGGGGCAACATGGAATGCTTGTCACAATCATGATTTGAGACCATATCCTATTTTTTGGGGTATTTCCCTAGGTAATTTTATTATTTCTTCCAAGTGTTAAATCAGTGACGAACGCACTTACATTCCACCAATTCTAATTTAAATTGGTAACGAGCCGTTCAAGCGCTATGCCGCAAAAAGCGCAATTTTTCATAAAAAATAAGCGGTTTTGGTTTTTAACTTCCCAGGGGAATTCCCCTTAATTTACCACCCAAAATTTTGGTTTCTGCATATCAAGACCATGTTGTCTAACAAATGACATAGTTTCATTGCGATCCCATTATTTCTTTCTGGTAGATGTCGGGGCGCCATGCCATGCCTGTCAAGCGTTTGTCGAAAAGAAATAAAACGAAAAAAAACGAAAAAAAACGGACAAAAACAACATGTGTCCCATTTTTCCAAATGGGACCCATAATTACTAATGGAAATGTCCTATTTAATAGGTTTGGTATCCAAACTATTATTGTAACACGCCGTGTTATGCCACCCGAAATCACCATAAAAGTATCGTCCAATCGGATTTAAACTTAAAAATGTGATAGATAACATGGCCTAGATATCAAAATACACATTTTTTTATAATTATCGGGAATTACTTTGAGCTTATCATCTAAAAATTTATACAAGTGCATGCAGGGTCTCCAGAGGCAATTGATATATTTTATTCAAATTATTAAATTTGATTTTAGGAGTAATATTTTTTTGGGGGATGCCAAGTGTTAAATTCCAAGTGTTAAATCAGTGACAAATGCACTTACATTCCACCAATTCTAATTTAAATTGTAACAGCCGTTCAAGCGCTATGCCACAAAAAGCGCAATTTTTCATAAAAAATAGCGTTTTGGTTTTAAACCTCCCAGGGGAATTCCCCTTAATTTATTACCCAAAATTTTGGTTTCTGCATATCAAGACCATGTTGTCTAACGAATGGCTAAGTTTTATTACGATTCCATTATTCCTTCTGGTAGATGTTGGGGCGACATGGAATGCCTGTCACAATCATAATTTCAGAACAAAATGCGAATTTTTGGGGTATTTCCCTAAGTAAATTTTTTATTTTTTTAAGTGATAAATCAGTGACTAATGCACTTACATTCCACTAAATCTTATTCAAATTGGAGCAGCCTTTCAAGCGCTATGCCACAAAAGGCGCAATTTTATATAAAAAATAGCGTTTTGGTTTTTAACCTCCCAGGGGAATTCCCCTTAATTTATCACCCAAAATTTTGGTTTCTGCATATCAAGACCATGTTGTCTAACAAATGACATAGTTTCATTGCGATCCCATTATTCCTTCTGGTAGATGTCGGGGCGCCATGCCATGCCTGTCAAGCGTTTGACGAAAAGAAATAAAACGAAAAAAAACGAAAAAAAACGGACAAAAACAACATGTGTCCCATTTTTCCAAATGGGACCCATAATTACTAATGGAAATGTCCTATTTAATAGGTTTGGTATCCAAATTATTATTGTAGACACGCCGTGTTATGCCACCCGAAATCACCATAAAAGTATCGTCCAATCGGATTTAAACTTAAAAATGTGATAGATAACATGGCCTAGATATCAAAATACACATTTTTTTATAATTATCGGGAATTACTTTGAGCTTATCACCTAAAAATTTATACAAGTGCATGCAGGGTATCCAGAGGCAATTGATATATTTTATTCAAATTATTATGGGTCCCAATTGAAAAATTGGGACACATATTGTTTTGTCCGTTTTTTTTTTTCTTTTTTTTTTTTTTTCTTCGTCAAAGGTTTGACAGGCATGGCATGGCGCCCCGACATTTACCAGAAGGAATAATGGAATCGCAATGAAACTTAGCCATTTGTTAGAAAACATGGTCTAGATATGCAGAAACCAAAATTTTGGGTGATAAATCAAGGGGAATTCCCCTGGGAGGTTAAAAACCAAAATCTCTATTTTTTATGAAAAATTTAGCATTTTGTGGCACAGCGCTTGAACGGCTGCTCTAATTGAAATCATATTTGGTGAGAAGTAAGTGTGTTAGTGACTGATTTAACACTTAAAAGAAATTAAAAAATTACCTAGGGAAATACCCTAAAAAAATCGATTTTGTACTGAAATCATTATTGTGACAGGCATGCCATGTCGCCTCAACATCTACAAGAAGGAGTAATGGAATCGCAATGAAAATTGGACATTTTTTAGACAACATGGTCTAGATATGCAGAAACCAAAATTTTGGGTAGTAAATCAAGGGGAATTCCCCTGGGATCTTAAAAACCAAAACGCTATTTTTTTCTAAAAAATTAGCCTTTTTTGGGCATAGCGCTTAAACGGCTGTTACAATTTGAATCAGATTTCATGGAATGTAAGTGCATTAGTCACTGATTTAACACTTAGAAGAAATAATAAAATTACCTAAGATAATACCCGACAAATAGGATATGTTCTCAAAACATGATTGTGACAAGCATGCCATGTCGCCCCGACATCCACCAAAAAGAATTAATGGAATCGCAATCAAACTTTGGTATTTGTTATAGACAACACAAGTTTAGATATGCAGAAACCAAAATTTTGGGTAATGAATCCAGGGGAATTCCCATAAGACGTTAAAAACCAAAACGTTTTTTTTCTTATAAATTAGCTTTTGGGGGCATAGCGCTTGAACGGCTGCTCTAATTTTGATCAGATTCAGTGAAATGTTAGACCATTAGACAGTCTGTGCCAATTAAAAAATAGAAAACATTTACTTAGGGTAATTTCCTTGAAAACAAAGATATGTTCTGGAGTTACGATTGTAACAGACATGCCATATCGCACTGACATCTCTAATAAGCAGTCTACAAATCAGATTAAAATTTAAGAATTGTTCCATAACATAAGTCACTTATAAAAACAGAAACTTATCTACTAAACCCAGGGGAATTTCCTAAAACCATTAAAAAAATAAATCGTGCTGTTTTGGGAATTTAGCCTATTTCACTACAGCGCTTGAAAAGAAGCTTTAATTTAAAATATTTGTGGTGAAATGTTCGTAAATTTTAGACGTTTATCTTTTATTTAACTGCACATGGAAAATAAATTTGGTTGGTTAACTATGGGACCCATGCGTTTATGCTTGCAGAAACAAACTATATACTCGGTGTATAAAATACAAATTGTGGTTAGGGACCCTGTAGCATGAATATATGGCATACAACATGTGTTTTACAAATAGTGGTGGTTAAACACGTGGTTGACACTTTCTAGTAATTATACCGTGGTTATGGCAAAGGATTCCAAATTTTACGCTGCGAACAGGATTCGGACCTGCGCGGGAATATCCCATTGGATTTCGAGTCCAACGCCTTAACCTTCGGCCAACGCAGCTGGTTGTTAACATATGAGACTCTGTAATATGCTCCATAGAAGTCCTTTTTTCAGGGTACAATGGAACACTTTTCTTACACAATATTATCAACACATATATGAGAAACTTAGTAATTTTAAAATCCGTTAAAAACCACAAAGTTCTAATTTGGATACAAAAATCACATACAAATTATAGTTGCAGTTGTAAACTCGTGCACTTGTAATAATTATACCGTGGTTATGGCAAAGGATTCCAAAATTTACGCTGCGAACAGGATTCGAACCTGCGCGGGAATATCCCATTGGATTTCGAGTCCAACGCCTTAACCACACGGCCATCGCAGCTCGTTTTTAACGTATGAGACTCTGTAATATGCTTCACAGAAGTCCTTTTTGATGGCACCGAGACACACTTTTCTTACATAATATTATCAACCCATATATGAGAAAGTTTGCAATTTTAAAATCCGTTAAAAAGCACAAAGTTCTAATTTGGATGTAATAATTAAATAAAACAACGGTTAATGTTGTAAACTCGTCCATCTGTAAAAAATTATACCGTGGTGATGGCAAAAGAATCAAAATTTTACGCTGCGAACAGGATTCGAACCTGCGCGGGAATATCCCATTGGATTTCGAGTCCAACGCCTTAACCTTCGGCCAACGCAGCTGGTTGTTAACGTATGAGACTCTGTAATATGCTCCAATGAAGTCATTTTTTCAGGGTACAATGGCACACTTTTCTTACACAATATTATCAACACATATATGAGAAACTTAGTAATTTTAAAATCCGTTAAAAACCACAAAGTTCTAATTTGGATACAAAAATCACATACAAATTATAGTTGCAGTTGTAAACTCGTGCACTTGTAATAATTATACCGTGGTTATGGCAAAGGATTCCAAATTTTACGCTGCGAACAGGATTCGAACCTGCGCGGGAATATCCCATTGGATTTCGAGTCCAACGCCTTAACCACTCGGCCATCGCAGCTCGGTTTTTAACGTATGAGACTCTGTAATATGCTCCATAGAAGTCCTTTTTTCAGGGTACAATGGCACACTTTTCTTACACAATATTATCAACACATATATGAGAAACTTAGTAATTTTAAAATCCGTTAAAAACCACAAAGTTCTAATTTGGATACAAAAATCACATACAAATTATAGTTTCAGTTGTAAACTCGTCCACTTGTAATAATTATACCGTGGTTATGGCAAAGGATTCGAAATTTTACGCTGCGAACAGGATTCGAACCGTGGCGCGGTGAATATCCCATTGGAATTCGAGTCCAACGCCTTAACCACTCGGCCATCGCAGCTCGTTTTTAACGTATGAGACTCTGTAATATGCTTCACAGAAGTCCTTTTTGATGGCACCGAGACACACTTTTCTTACATAATATTATCAACCCATATATGAGAAAGTTTGCAATTTTAAAATCCGTTAAAAAGCACAAAGTTCTAATTTGGATGTAATAATTAAATAAAACAACGGTTAATGTTGTAAACTCGTCCATCTGTAAAAAATTATACCGTGGTGATGGCAAAAGATTCAAAATTTTACGCTGCGAACAGGATTCGAACCTGCGAGGGAATATCCCATTATATTTCGAGTCCAACGCCTTAACCTTCGGCCAACGCAGGCTGGTTGTTAACGTATGAGACTCTGTAATATGCTCCATAGAAGTCCTTTTTTCAGGGTACAATGGCACACTTTTCTTACACAATATTATCAACACATATATGAGAAACTTAGTAATTTTAAAATCCGTTAAAAACCACAAAGTTCTAATTTGGATACAAAAATCACATACAAATTATAGTTTCAGTTGTAAACTCGTGCACTTGTAATAATTATACCGTGGTCATGGCAAAGCATTCAAAAATTTACGCTGCGAACAGGATTCGAACCTGCGCGGGAATACCCCATTGGATTTCGAGTCCAACGCCTTAACCACTCGGCCATCGCAGCTCGTTTTTAACGTATGAGACTCTGTAATATGCTTCACAGAAGTCCTTTTTTTAGGGCACCTTGACACACTTTTCTTACAAAATATTATCAACACATAAATGAGAATCTTGGTAATTTTAAAATCCGTTATAAAGCACAAATTTCTAATTTGGATACAAAAATCACATACAAACAATAATTTCAGTTGTGAACCCGTCCACTTGTAATAATTATACCGTGGTTATGGCAAAGGATTCCAAATTTTACGCTGCGAACAGGATTTGAACCTGCGCGGGATTATCCCATTGGATTTCGAGTCCAACGCCTTAACCACTCGGCCATCGCATCTCGTTGATAACGTATAAGACACTCTAATATGCTTCATAGAAGTCCTTTTTGATGGCACCTTGACACACTTTTCTTACACAATATTATCAACCCATATATGAGAAACTTGGTACTTTTAAAATCCTTTAAAAATTACCAAGTTCTAATTTGTATAAAAAATCACATAAACACAACGGTTTCTGTTGCAAACTTGTCCACCTGTAAAAAATATACTGTGGTTATGGCAAAAGATTTAAAATTTTACGCTGCGAACAGGATTCGACCTGCGCGGGAATATCCAATTGGATTTCGAGTCCAACGCCTTAACCACTCGGCCATCGCAGCTCGTTTTTAACATATAAGACTCTGTAATATGCTTTAAAGAAGTATTTTTTTAATGGCACAAATGCAAAATTCTCTTACACAATATTTTGCACACATGTATGAGGAACTTGGTCATTTGGAAATCTTTAAAAATTACCAAGTTCTAATTTGGATAAAAGAATCACATAAACACAACGGTTTCTGTTGTGAACTCGTCCACCTTTAAAAAATATACTCTGGTTATGGCAAAAGATTCAAAATGTTAAGCTGCAAACAGGACTTGAACCAGCATGGAAATATTCAATTGGATTTTGAGTACAACGCCTTAACCACTCGGTCATCGCAGCAAGTTTGTAACGTATAAGACTCTGTAAAGAAAATTATACTGTGGTTATGACAAGAGTATTAAATTGGCACGCTGCGAACAGGATTCGACCGTTGTGTTTGAACAGGATTCAACCGTTGTGTTTAACCGTTGTGTTTATGTGATTTTCACCTGTAAAAAATATACTGTGGTTATGGGAAAAGATTCGATATGTTAAACTGCGAACAGGATTCGAACCTGCATGAAAATATCCAATTGGATTTTGAGTCCAACGCCTTAACCACTCGGTCATCGCAGCAAGTTTGTAACGTATAAGACTCTGTAATATGATTCATAGAAGTTCTTTTTTGGGCACCATGGCCCATTTTTTTACACAATATTATCAACACATATATCGGATACCAAAGGGGGTTAACACATCTGTAACCGTTAGCTTACCTTGCGCCCACCATAGGGTTACCGGAGCTATTATTGCAGTGTGTTGTATTAAATTGAGACGGCTTTACCGATATATCTATAGCATTTATCAAACTGCAATAGCTCAGATATAACCGTACGGTGAACACGACGTGTTCTCCTCTAAGCTCCGTGGTATACCTCCCTTGTGTTTTGTCTTCCCCTATCATAGGAATACTTATTCTATTATCACCTATTGTACACATTAGCGTGATGTTAAGTTATTTTAAGGCGATGGGCACTTTTCACATCACTTCTTACCTATGTTCGGTATTTGAGCTTTTTTAATCTTGTTTTTTTATTAACCGAGCAAAGTTTTGAACCCATGATCGTCACTTAAACCGTTTTTGTATAGGTAGGTATATGTATCGGTCGCGATAACCATTTGGCCGCACGACCGTTTTGTAATAGTGTAATAATAAGGATATAGACAGGCAGAAAGTGGCGTTTAAAAAGATCGTAAGAAATATCTGTATAACCAACTGCTTTAAACGAAAAACAAAATGCTTTGGGATATTTTTTTATTTATGTTTAATCATCAAACATCTTTAACTTTATCTCTCTTCGGTAGCTTGTTCAGCTGAAAGATCTTCAACTGTGTCTGAAATATAAAGCAAGGAATATAAATCGAATGTTCAGCACACCATTTTATCTTTATTTGAAATCACCATATAACGAAATACAAAAGGAAGATTTCATTTTAAGCGGTCGGATTTGTGCGTAAAAATTACATGAAATAAAAATAAAAATCTGTTTATAATACGATAAAAAATATTACCTTGCTTCTAATCTTGCATCTTTTGGTTGTAGCTGCCCCAACGTACGCGACGCCGACGCCATCCAGAGACTTCAGTCGTTAAAACAAGCACAATCGCAAGCAGGAGAATAAGTGTCTTGTTCATCTGTACAAAGAATGTTTAAAGATATTGTGACCAAAAATTTAACCGATCGACGCATGGTATACATACAACAAACAAAATTAAACCTAGCAATTAATACAGAGAAGATAGCTTCGAGCATGGCATGCTAAAATCTTTAAACTATTTAGCGATCTTGTGATAGAATCATAAGGTCCACCGACACACAGAAAACATGTAAAACGGAGTGATGAATACAGTATACACGATCTTTAACTTATATAGCTTAAGTGAACACAGTAACTCTCCAACCAACAACCAAAACCAACCTCGAAGAATTCTTTCTTGAAAGTTGTTTCCTTACGACAAGACTGGTTTATTTATCTTTAACTCTTTTTTTCTTATGGCAATTGGTTCGGTGCTTAATTTCTCTTTTTTTGTTTTCTTTTTAAGAAAGGGATGGCGGGAATCGTGAGTTCGTTGTTTGGAAACTATATTAGGAAAGTCTCTAACGCTACACCACAAGCTTAGATGACTCAGATGTCCATATGTTTACCCAGTTGAGTAAACAACAAACTCAACCGAAATAGAATCTCCTACTGTAATCTTTAGTTGAAATTAAACGGATTAAAACATGACCATTTGTTTTTAAATTAGAGCAACTAACTATTTATTCAAAGCGCGGTTAACGTTGGTAATCTTTCAAAACCGTATAACTGAAAAGCATGTCGATCATTTTTCGAGACTGGTTTCGAGTAAAATTACGGATATGTTTCTTTTCACTTTTAGTTTATATTAAAGGTTTTAAAAGTAAAATTGTGGATATGCTTTTTTATACTTTTAGTTTATAATCTGCTGTTAGAAACTTGATGCAAAACAAGCCGAAAATGCAGTGCAGATAACAGGAAGAATCAGATTATTAATTTATAAAAAAAGAGTGTATCAGAGCGATCCTCTTTTTAACAAAACGTATTTTGTGGTGGTATTTTACCTCACGATCCGTTGATAACTTCCTTTGAGCATATTCAGACGCACACGATTTTAACGCGCGA
>CH002143.1:301772-331097 GCA_000149265.1 Ciona savignyi | reverse complement strand
TCCGCCAGAACACCCCGCACCCATCGTCGGGTTACCGGAGCTATTGCAGTGTGTTGTGTATGATTTACATGTTCCTTCAATCATGTTTTCTTTAACGCACAAAATGCATTTTTCCTTTATTGTAAGTTAAGTGATGAATTTAAATGTAGATTAAATACGTTGCCAAACATTGGATTTTTTATTAGCCTTTATATATATTTCAGACACGTTTGAAGATCTTTTGAGTAAGGCTTCAAAAGGGAATGATGCTAAAGATAACTGATGAATAAACAAAAATATCCCAATTTGAATATTGTTTTAATTTTTAAATAAATAATAATTGAGGGTAACTAAACTATTTTTTAAAATAACTAGATATATCATTAATATTAAAGCTTTGGTTCGGTCAAGTGGCCAAGACGTTAACGCGACCGATACGTCTACCAGATTTCGTATAAAAACACAGTCTTAGCAACGAGCCCATCATGGTTTCGAAACAGAGCCCGATAAAAAAACATAAAAAATCAAGTGTGACAGCACTAGCTATTATAGTTGTGTTGTTTTGTGTCAGCACTCACATATATTATATAGTGTGACAACACTCAGATATATATATAGTGTGACAGCACTCAGATATTATACTGTCAGCGAAAGGGTTGAACAAGTGTATTCCAAGGAATAGTTATTTTAAAAGTAAAATTGCGGATATGCTTCTTTCTACTTTAAGTTTATATTAAAGGCTTTAAAAGTAAAATTGTGGCGTCCTTTATACTTTTAGTTTATAATCTACTGTTAGTAACTCGCTGCAAAACAAGCCGAAAATGCAGTGCAGATAACAGGAAGAATCAGATTACTAATTTATAAAAGAAGAGTGTATTAGAGCGATCCTCTTTTTAACGAATAGTTTTTGGTGAAGGTATTTTATCTAACGATAACTTCCCTTGAGCATTTTCAAACCAACATGATTTTACCGCGCGAGATAAGCGTCACCTCCTTTATTGCAGTAGCATGGATGTATATATACCAAGGGTGATTAGGTCGCCGGGGTTTCTTCTGGGGGGCGAAAAATATAGCGGGAAATCAACACGGGTTTGAAACATAGTGGTTGTCGATTTAAATGAGTAAAGTCGAACGCTATGTATTACCATTGATCATTGTATAATCTCTATCTGCTTGCACATGCGAATTAAACGTATTTGAAACACCCAGCATTATTTACCTGGATCATTGACTGCAACCAAGCAAGGATTAACGGTAAAATATCGACGTTGTTCTGGTCCATTAAATCCAATGTTTAAAAGAAAAGTATAGCATACAGCGGTTTTATTTTTAACGACGAGTTTTCGTGGAGTTATTTATCTCACGATCCGTTGATAACTTCCTTGAAGCATTTTCAGACGAACACGATTTTAACGCGCGAGATAAACGTCATCTCCTTTATTGCAGTACACTGTAAAAAAATTCTGTAAATTTACCTTCAATAATATGTAATATTTACATAAAAACGTATGTACAAAGAATTAACAGATTCAATTGTGTAGTTTAACATAGCAGTGATTAATCGAACACAGATACTGTGTAAAAATACAGACTAAAATAGTATACCAAATTAATCTGTATTTTTACATATGTTTTTCTGTAAATTGTACCTAATTAGGTATGTATATTGTTATTACATTTTACTTTGTTACAAAGTTCTATGTTTTATTTCCTTTTTGGGAAATTTTTTAAGAATTGTAACAGAAAGTCGGTCAGGAATAGTTGTTGGTATGCGTCCTGGTTTTGTGAAACATTTAAAACTGTTGTCAACAAAATGTCGAGTTTTGTTCTGCTAAAGCTTAGTCTACAAACTGATGCATCGGACACCGACTATACTATCGGAAAACTTGGCCATGCGCGGTTATATATTGTTCTATAACAGCATATAGTAAGCAGTTGAATACCGGGATTTTCTCGACCGATTCCGATGAATCAATACCGACATAAATACATATATTATGTTAGGTTAAATTACCTGTATGGTAACTATAAATATACATGCGGTAAATTTATCATTTTACACTGTTTCAGTGCTCTACAATCTACCTGACCGCACTCGTGATCATATTCATAAGGTTACGTTACAATCATGCATTGTGATTTAATATATTCTTTTTCCAGCGTACAGTATTCCTCCGCCTATGGTATTTTAAATTTAGGTCGCATTACACGATGTTTTGGCGATATGTAATCATATTTTTTGTGTATAAAACTCTGAATAACAATTAAAGTAAAATAAATTTACATTTAATAAGTTAAAACCAAATAATATATATAATTCACGGGATCTATATACACTCATCACATATCACGTGTCGTCAGATTCGATATACGACAACGTGGTAACTGGTAGTTCGCCATTTTGAAAATCTACCGTTTAAAGTTGTTGCAGACGATTTTGTGTAGGCCCTATATTTTCTCTCTGTTTTGTGCAAACATTGACAGGCAGTGATAAGCTG
This sequence comes from Ciona savignyi, assembly GCA_000149265.1. Classification (NCBI taxonomy): domain Eukaryota; kingdom Metazoa; phylum Chordata; class Ascidiacea; order Phlebobranchia; family Cionidae; genus Ciona; species Ciona savignyi. The sequence goes on along the minus strand of CH002143.1, from coordinate 328,620 downwards.
TGTGGATAGGGTATGTTAGTTTTATTTGCTAATTCTGAAATGTCAGAAAGAAAACTGCTTACTAAAAGTACGATTATAGGGTTAGGCCTAGATTTTTCATGTTTTTCCCCGTATATTTAGGCCTATTGTGTACCATCTTTGAGTTTTCAATTTCTGCAGGCTATACAGCACTCATTTAAGGCCGAAAACTAAAAGGAAAGGAAAGAAACTGCACACCAAAATAAAGATTATGACATTTTAGAGTCAGTTTTAAACATGAGGTTGGATTTAGGGTTAGTTCTGGTGTTAAGATTAGTGTTTAGGGCAGAGTTTAAATTAGTTTTTGTCTTTTTAGTGTACAGTTTCCCTCCTTTTAGTATTGGTTTCATTTAATAAAACATCACCCGTATATTTCTATTTAAATCCAGGGTTTTCAACAATAGGAGCTCAGATATGTTTTCTGATTGTGAGTTTTGTGGGTATAAATTCAGTAAAAACGACACAATTGATGAGTATATGATGCACACTTGATTTTTTCCATTGTGGGTGTACAGTGTTGGGCAATATAACTTAACTCCTTTAAAGCATGCAATTTATTCTGATTGAATTTGTTGTATATGAAGTGTTAGTGCATAACACTGAATGAGCCAGTTCATGCCAAAACAAGTTGTCCTATTCTTTTGGCCTGACCGCTACCAAAAATAATGATCTTTTTTCTTTTCTTGTGCAATTGCACTTACTTCAGTCATAGACACCCAAGTTTCAAGGGTAAATAAATAGAGACTTTTGGGGGACTTTTTAAAAATATGGACATATTGTTTTAGCTTGATCTGTGCTATTTAAGACCTATTTTTTATATTACATTGTACATGCTTATGTTTTAAAATTGTCTTTATAGGTTATCAATATCCTTTAGAATGGCAGATTCTGATGATAGTACTGCAACTGTTTCGGTTGCAGAACCCTTTGATATTTTTTTAAGCAGCTGTGATCTCCATATGACTGACTCATCTAAAGATGAATTATGCCGTTACTTCATTGAAGAAATGGGAGCATATGATTTGAAAGATCTCGAATTCATTACAGAAAAGGACTTGGAAAAGTTATTGGGTCCGATTCCGCGTCGCAAGCTGTTGTTATGTATAAAAAAACATTTAAATTGCATAGATCCGATTAATACTTCTACTCCGGAAAGTGCAAACTTAACAGAAAGTTCAAGTCTAAGTTCTTCATTTTCAGAAAGTGATGATAGTTTTATTATGCTACATCCATCCGAAGTTGAAATTGAAAATTACATTGCATGGGAAAACATGCCTGCTAAAATTAAGAATTGCTTTGAAATGAAAAAAAGACTTCCTTCTGCGGAAAGAAGACTGTTTGTCAGACTCTTAACAGAAAACCTTTTACTGTCTGTTAAAATTCCAAAAAGAAGACACATACGTTCTATTGCACAGAAGGCTATAAAAAAGTACCCTTTATCATTCCAAGATACAAGTTTGAGTGGTAAAATTATTGGAGATGGCAGTGGGTCCCTTATTATGCAAATTGAGCAAAAAGTGCACAATGCTGCCAGAAATCCCAAAGGAAGCCTTGAGTTGGAATCTAAATCTGTACCAAATGAAGGAAATAATACTAGTAGAAAGCATGGATCAGATTGTATTGATTGGAATCCATCAAACACGAAGTCTGATACGGAAACTGAAAGTCTAAGATTAAAGCTTTTGGGTCACTTTCAAGATAAAAGTTTGGAAAAGGAAGAAGTGTTTGCTGGCATAAAAGAATGTTTTCCAACTCTTCGTTTCCATATTAACTCGGGTTTTAAGACATTGCAAACATTAAAAGAAGATTGGCCTTTGTGCTTTACTAAAGACGGAATGTTCTTTCAATATGAGATATTAATGGGCAAGGCTTTAGATGTATTTATAAAAACATTGGAAAACAACATCAGTAAAGTACTATCATATATGCAGTCACTTCAGTACAAAAATAATGAAGTCCGAAAAATCATTAAGAACATTAATTTGGCCAAGAATATTACAAAAAATAACCAACCAGAAGTCCTTGGTTTGCTTCTCCTTTTATGCCAAGTGTTTAAAGAGAACAGCCAGAGTTTATTGTTACAGGTACAACATAATATAATATGTGTGTAACTTTTGTTCTTAACATTTAGTTTGATATTTTTTTAAATAGTCTAGCCCAATTCCTTTGATTGTTTCTCTTCAATATGATGTATAGGATGTTATTTTATACCTGTTAATGGGAAAATCAGGAGCGTTATAGCACTGGCAATGGTCAGATTACCTCGTGCCCACCGTTTGGTTATTTGTATACACACAAAATTAACTTCATTTGAATAATAAATGTTTTATTTTTCAAGGAGCAATGTGACAAAAATGATGTTCCTGCAACACCATGCATTTTGGCTATAGGTGAGAGCTAAGAGTGTTATGAATAAAAAACAAGTTTTTGTGAGTGACAAAAAATAGTTATTAACTTTAAACTTAACCTCAAGACGGCTAGACAAATACCATTCTGGTGAATTAAGATTGTTCATTTCATTCACAGGAGGTTGTTCAGTTCTGTCTGCTTCCAGATTTTATATTGCAGTTGACAAGCAAGTTGTTATCAAAGATATTAATTTAGCAGAGGATGCACTCGCTCTACTATTTGCCAGTTACTATGTTTTTAACATTGAGTATCCTGCAAATGCAACTGTTACAATGGAATTTCTTCAACGGTGAGTGAAAGAGCATGTTCTATATTTATCTTTTATGATAGATAGATAAAGGATACTTATATAATCCTGGGATGGTAAAATAGTGTTAACTCTTTCACTCCCGGCCAAATGCAATAATTCAAACATGCTGTCCCGCAGTGTTTTTTACAATTTTTAGTCATTTTCAAATTATCACAGTTTTTCTAAAGTTTATGCTATGATTTAATATTTAGTATGGTTGGAAAGATAATTTATCCCTCTTTTAAACAATCTGCACATCTAAAATCTACCTCTAATAAAGAATATATTATGTAAACTTTAGTGAACACCACTTTTTATGCAAAGAAAATTCTGCTCGACTTTGAAAAATTTGAGGTGCACTGACAAACGAAATACTCACTTATTATTGGAATGCACAAATGAGATGAAAATTGGAATGTAGATTGTCTAATAGTTTTTGTACTCAGGAAAATTCGAACTGTATTTCTATCTTCAGTAGTTTTTTTACTATTTGTAATTGAAATTTCCCTTTTTTTTGACTATATTATGAAAACTTGAACCAAAACGCATTGAAGTTTTTAGTTTTGTAGAACTAAAATAGTAAAAAGTATAAAAAAGAACAGTGAAGGAAGTGTAAAAAGGGCATACAAAACCAAACAAACGCAAATACTATATCCAATATTCTTCAAAGCAGGGCACATCGAACTAGCTAGTCTCGCCGCCTTTTTCTTTATCGTGCGCTCAGCAGGCCCAGCTGGATTCATGCTTTGGTGAACACGAAGCATAACCGCCTGCTGCGAAAACGTCACCAACGCTCTCCTTTTTATCTCAACGGCACGAAATTCACAGAGAATGTAAAGAAAGACTTGCTTGACAAAAAGAGCTTCTCTGCAAGTTAACACGACTCCTATTGGCTGAGTTAGTCACGTGTAAAATCGATAGAAATAAGAGGCGAAGCCTTGAAAAAGAAAGGCTATCACTCCTCGCATTTTTAATATTTCTCCACGATAATCACAGAGAATAAAATATAGGGTTTCCTTGATCGAATGAGCCATAGCTGAGGTCTCTACCATTACGCATTGCGGAGAAATCGTTTTTTAGATTTGTATCCATTTATGGACAGACGGGATACCATGTTTTCCCACCAACTCGCCATATATGGTTTTCCGTTAAAATTCATAAGCCATATAGAATATATATTTAGAGCATTTACAATTTACATCAATGCATGATACCAGCACCCAATGTTTACTTACAGTGCATTTGCTGAAGTTGAGGGTGACGGCGCTAAAATAATAAAAAATGGAAGAAAGAAATCGAGGATAAATGGAATAAACTCGAAACTGCTATCGCTGCTGAATGCAGTAAATGATTTTGTGTCTGTTTGAACTTTGCCCTTAACTTCTTTCTTTCAAATAATTCGTTTGAGTTGTTGTGTAGAAGTAAACATAATAAACATGCAAATGTGTTAATAAACCATTGATTGTGTATAATTACATTGTGTGGTATGTTTCTTCTAAATACAGATTGGAATGTTTTTTTGTATTCACATAATAGTCAGTAAATTAAAAATACATAAAAAGTCTGGACCACCTGCTTCCAGACTTTTTATGTAAAAATTCCTAAAAAATTTTTTACAGTGTAGCATGAAGCTAAGGAACATTTCCAGACATATGATAATCATATAAATCGCTAGATTAGAGTTGTTTCGTGGTAACAACTCCTCAGTATTTTTTAATAATCTCTTAATACTATAAAAATAATCGTGTTTGATTTATAATTCTGCAAGACGGTTTTAATGGATCTTGTTACAGAGCGTTATCCCACTGGTAATAGTAATACGACCCCACGGTAACCGCCCGAAACTATTGCAATGAGTTGTATTAGATTGAGACGTCTTTACCGATATACCTATATAGTATTCATCACACTGCAGTAGCTCAGATAACCTACGGTGGACACGACGTGCTCTCCTATAAGATCCGTGGTATAAATCCAATATGTTGTCCTGTGATAGAGATACTCATCCTGTTATCACCTATTGTACACATTAGCGCAATGTTAGGTTATTTTAAGGCGATGGCACTTTTCACTTTGTGCCCATGTTCGGAAGAGTTTTTTTCATTTTACTCTTGTTTTTCTTTTATAAACCGAGCCAAGTTCTAAACCCATGATGGGCTCGTCATTTGAATTGTTTTTGTATAGGTCTGCAGACCTATACATGTATATGTATCGGTCGCGCTAACCATTTGGCTACACGACCGTTGTTTAATCTTACTGCATATTCGATTATTTTGAAATACACAAGAGACTTCACTAGTGGAAACCGCCAATTAGTTTAATGATAAGAATACAGACATGCAGGAAGTGGAGTTTAAGTAACCTACTGCTTTAAACGAAAAACAAAATGTGCATTGGGATATTTTTGTATTTATGTTTAATCATCAAACATCTTTAACTTTTTTCTCTTCGGTAGCTTGTTCAGCTGAAATATCTTCACCTGTGTCTGAAATATAAAGCAAGGGATTTAAATCAAATGTTTACCACAGCATTTTATCTTCATTCAAAAAAAACATAATAAAATACAAAAGGAAGATTACATTTTGTGAGTTCAGATTTGTGCGTAAAAATAACATGAAAAAAAATCTGTTTATAATAGATAAAGATCATACCTTGTATCTGATCTTGCATCTTTTGGTTGTAGCTGCCCCGACGTAGCCTACGCGACGCCGACGCCATCCAGAGACTTCAGTCGTTAAAACAAGCGCAATCGCAAGCAGAAGAATAAGTGTCTTGTCCATCTGTGAAAATTATTGTTTAGAGAATTTGTGAGCAAAATTTAAACTGATCAACGCATGGTATACATACTGTAAACAAAATAGTACTTAGCAATTAATACAGAGACGATAGATTCGATGATTATTGATTGGCATACTAAAATGTAGGGCCGGCTGGTCTAGCGGTTAAGTGCGTCGCCTTTCAATCGAAAGGTTGCAGGTGCGAAACTGGTCGCTAGCTAGTCGGTTGGGTACTTAGGCATGGCACTTTACGGACTTTGCCTGAATCCAGCAGATTAATGGGTTCCACCAAATTAAAGGGACGTGTCTATCATATACAACACACTGCAATAGCTCCGGTAACCCGACAATGGGCGCGAGGTGATCTGATGATTGCCCGTGTGGTAACCCCTTGGTTTTCCCATTCACGGATAAACATGAATATCCTCCTCCTCCTAAAAATTTTAAACCTTTCAGCGATCTTGTAATACAAATGTATGTGCGACCGTCACGCAGAAAACATTTAAAACGGAGTGGTGAATACAGCATACAAGATTACTAACTTAGGTAGCTTAAGTGAACACAGTACTCTCTATCCAACTAACAACCACAACCAACCTCGAAAAATTCTTTCTTGAAAATTGTTTCCTTATGACATGACTGATTAATTTATGTCCAACTCCCTTTTTTTTCTTGTGGCTCAAAAAAATTCAATTCTTGATTTTTCTTTTTGTTACTTTTTTAAAGAAAGGGATCGCAGGAATCGTGATTGCGTCGTGGGGAAACTATTAGGTAATTTGCTAACGCTACAGCACATGCTAAGATGTCCATATGTTTGCCCGTTTTAGTAATCAATAAGTGTTTTGAGAATTTTGGGGGATAATTTTTATCCAATTTAATAAGAAACAAATCCAATTTAATAAATAAATAGAAATAATAAGAAGCAGAGCTCACGTCCTATTCTCGCTTTCTGTGCGTTCCGTCTCTGTCCTGTTTAAGTTCCCACGAGCCAGCCCCGAGTAAGTCCAAAGCCAGGTGTTATAAAATCCCATTCATCTCTATTCCGAGCACCCGACAACGCCCTCCCATGTCGTCGCACATGACCGGGACTGAGGAAACTCGTGACGAATACGTCATAAACAGCTGACCAACCGCACATTCTTCAATTATACCTTGAGACATTCCAGACTAATTTGCGATTTTGAGGCAGAATTATGTGATAATAAAACTGTAATTTAAAAAAAAGATATAAGTGCTGTTTTCCTTTACAAATGTACTGTGTCAGTGTCAACAAGGCACTTTGTATATCTAAGTGAGAAAGAAAAATTGAAATTGAAATATCTTTTGTACCATGTAAATAAGCAAAATCAGCAGTGATATTAAAGTTAAAAAACACTTATATACAGTGTATACCGTACTTAAATCTCATTTAGTTTGTGTTTTATTTAAAACCATTTCATTAGATCAGCTGCAGACAGAATTTTTAATGCCAGCACTGAAAGTTGTTGCCTCACTTCATCCAAAGTCCCTGTAGAATGCTGCAAGTTGTAAATCGCGTCGGTGACCCCTGGAAAGCCGCTTGCGCTGTAGGAGTTGTGACTGGCAGGAGCAAATATGACATGGCGCCACTGTTGCCCAGGCAAACCTTTGAAATCCAAAAATCCGCGATCAATTTCGAACAAGCGATCATTTATAACTCGGATCTCAGCATCGCTCGATTCTACGTTCAGTTTTTCTGCTGCGTTACTTAAAGCCGCAGCTGCTTCATTAAACTGGTCAATCGTTGATTCCAAGTTTGTCAGATGGATGCCATTTGCATTTAAGAATTCCCCATTTGTTTCATTGAATTGTTGGAACATTGACTTAAGTTTTGCTGAGTAGTCGTTCGGAGATAAAGGCAACACTGGGAGACTGCTTAGTTTCATCATCAAATCTGCTGCCACCTCTGCAATTGCTTTCGAGTATTTAAATTTCGGGTCCACAAAATACTCCATGTAATCAAAAGTATCATGCAATGAATGGTAGGAAGGGTATGACGGAATCCTCTTATCGAATGAGTATATCAGGTCGACAGAAGCAACTCCACATTTCTGTAAAAAGGTTGTATAATCACTACCGGAGCCAAGATTTCCAATCGGAGGTAGATTAACTTTACGAGCTTTCTTATAAAGCCATGTGTCAAAAACTGTCGACCGATTTTGAGATATTTCATCGATGTTGGGATTGGGAACCACTTTTGTTGTGTTGTAGATGGCGCTGTACAATGTTGGCGTAGCGGATGCCCTTAAGGTTGCGCTTCCCTGCACTGCAATGTCAATGTTGATGTATGCGATCGCTCGGAGTAATAAACGCTTTTCCAACTGCTCTGTCCACTCAGTGGAGCCAATAAGACCATGCTCCTCGGCTCCCCAGTTGCAGAAGACAAGAGTCCTCCGTGGTCGCCACTTCCCGTCTCTTACGAGCGCCGCGATCGCTCTCGCTACTTCCAACACCACAGCCGTACCACTGGAGGGATCTAACCCACCATAGGTCCACGCATCCCTATGGTTACCAATTATGACATACTTATCAGGGTCCTGCCACCCCTTAATGTACCCGATGACATTATGAACTTTCTTCAGCACATTGACATTCCCAATGTGAATTTCAGCTTTGCAATTTTCATGCGGATGTTCAAAGGAGCCTCCCAACCTGTAGGTCACGTTCATACCACCGTGCCATGCTTCAGGGGCAACTGTGTCACCTAGCTTCGATATATATTCATACGCCTGTTCGTAGCTGATGGGCTGAGCTTGGATTTTTCCTAAATTTGTTTCACTCTCTTGTATCCTGTGGGTAAGGTCGAGTGCAGGGTAATCAGGGGTAAGAGGGTCACCATGAAGTTGTGTTGACCCACGTTGAAACCCACTTGGGGGTGACCACCAAGAATTGGGGTAACCATTCTGAGAGAAGCTGGGGTCCCATGCGTGTTTCGGAACCCCACCGTAGTCGTAAGGGTCGGAAAAGAGAACCAACCCAACGCAGTTAAACTTCTCTGCATTTTTTATCTTGTCCCCACGAAAGATATATCCGTACCTTGCCATGCAAATTGCTCCAGTAACATTCACCTTTAGCTTTAACAATTCTTCGAAATCCTCTACGCTGGCATAGTTCACATAAAACAAATCACCTGACACATCCCCGCTTGGCGTGTATGCAAGAAAAGATGGTATAACGCCAGGTTGATCCTCATTTTTAACCAGTAGTTTCTCCGTAAAATTAGTTTTCATGGTTACACTACCGTTTGGGTGAAGAAGCCCAACATAATTTTGGTCCGTAATGTTTGGGTATGAGAGCAAGACATCGTACGGGTAGATTTCAACTTTATCGAGATATGATTTCCATGTGTTTTCGATTGAATCAACGAGCACGACTTCCTCTTGGTGAGAGCCCGCTTCGTAAGGCTTCACCGTCAATTCATGAAGATTCTTTTTAATATTTGTTGTTTGTATTTCGTCAAACACCATCTGGCGAATTTTATCGTTGTAATCCAGTTGATAGTTTGGGAGTTCTTGGTTATATCTGACATTCTTTCCGATCAAAACTCCAATTCCGATTGATAATCCCGCAGCAACCACAGAACACAAAATCAAAAGACACCGATACAACGGCGTGAAGGGTTTTCTTTTCACTCTGATTTCTTCCCCGGACATCAAAGCTTTATCAGGTTTAGTGCTGTCCATTCTACTTTTCCACATATTTATATTTCTAAAAAAAAGCAAATTTCATTTTATTATCCAATAACCGAAAAAGTAATAATCATACATTAAAAGCGGGAGTGCTAGGGTTGAGATTGACACCCTCGTCTTTTAAATTGCCCCTCTGGCATCCCTAATTATGGGTCCCATTTGGAAAAATGGGACACATATTGTATTTGTCGGTTTTTTTTGTTTTTTTTTGTTGTTAAAGGTTTGACAGGCATGGCATGGCGCCCCGACATCTACCAGAAGGAATAATCGAATCGTAATGAAACTTAGCCATTTGTTAGACAACATGGTCTAGATATGCAGAAACCAAAATTTTGGGTAATAAATCAAGGGGAGTTCACCTGGGAGGTTAAAAACCAAAACGCTATTTTTTTCTAAAAATTTTTTTGGGCATAGCGCTTGAACGGTTGTTACAATTTGAATCAGATTTCATGGAATGTAAGTACATTAGTCACTGATTTAACACTTAGAAGAAATAATAAAATTACCTAAGGAAATACCCGAAAAATAGGATATGTTCTCAAATCATGATTGTGACAAGCATGTCATGTCGCCCCGACATCTACCAAAAGGATTATTGGAAACGCAATCAAACTTTGGTATTTGTTATAGACAACATGAGTTTAGATATGCAGAAACCAAAATTTTGGGTAATGAATCCAGGGGAATTCCCATAAGACGTTAAAAACCAAAACGTTTTTTCTAATAAATTAGCTTTTCGGGGCATAGCGCTTGAACGGCTGCTCTAATTTTGATCAAATTCAGTGAAATGTTAGACCATTAGACACTTTGTGCCAATTAAAAAATAGAAAACATTTACTTAGGGTAATTTCCTTGAAAACGAAGATATGTTCTTGAGTTACGATTGTAACAGACATGCCATATCGCACTGATATCTCTAATAAGCAGTCTACAAACCAGATTAAAACTTTAAGAATTGTTTCATAACATAAGTCACTTATAAAAACAGAAACTTATCTACTAAACCCAAGGGAATTTCCTGAAACCATTAAATAATAAATCGGGCTGTTTTGGGAATTTAGCCTTATTTCACTACAGCGCTTGAAAAGAAGCTTTAATTTAAAATATTTGTGGTGAAATGTTCGTAAATTTTAGACGTTTATCTTTTATTTAACTGCACATGGAAAATAAGTTTGGTTGGTTAACTATGGGACCCATGCGTTTATGCTTGCAGAAACAAACTATATACTTGGTGTATAAAATACAAATTGTGGTTAGGGACCCTGTAGCATGAATATATGGCATACAAAATGTGTTTAACAAATGGTGGTGGTTAAACACGTCGTTGACACTTTCTAGTTAAATTTGATTTTAGGAGTAATATTTTTTTTGATTTTGCATCTTTGCTTTAAGAAGGTTTGACGTTTTGTCAAGATCTAAGTAATAACGCTAATCATGCCTCTAGTAAATTGAATTGGATACTTGACGAAGCCTTAAGCAAGTTTCAAGATATTAATTTTTTCCATTTTTTACGCGGATCACTGACGACAAATACATGAGCGGGTAAAAACGGGGGTTCAGGTATGTGTACTTTTATTCGTATCAACCACACAACACCACAGCGATTTAAAACAATACCACACAATTTTCCAGCACTTCCAGTGCGGTAGCTTCCGGAAGCCCTTAGAGGGCTTCTGGGTTCATATATAATATGATATTAATAGCGTGTTGTTTTTTAGCTATTCTTCCACTGGACTACAGGGTGACACGACCTGATACGAACACATACGCTAAAATCCAATCTATTTTAAAAACTATAACAAAAATATATATATATAATATGTGTGACGTTATTTTGAAAAAAATGAATTCGCAAAAAAAGTTTTAATTTTCAACATCAGGGAGGGGTAAGGCCTGGTCGGGTGGAATTGGGGAGACCAGGCCGCTTCGTTATCGGAAGGATGGAGTTAATCAGTGGTTTGGAATGTGGTATTTTGCCAGAGGGCCGTCAGACAGTCCGACCAGGACTTGGGTGGGGCAAATGGGAATGGGACAAAGAGTGGAATTTAAACTTTAAATACAAAAATGGGGGCGTAAACCAAAATATAGCAGCACAATTTGTATTTTAGCTATTTTATGACATCATACTTAGTTTGTGAAGCAGGATTGTGATTAATGGGAGGCTAGCGTTTGAATGCTGTGTTCTGTATGTTTTTTCAGGAAAAGAAGAAGCGTATTTTATACGTGTGAAAATATTTTTAAATATTGTAACACGACTGACCTAATGTATCTAGAAAAAAACAAAAAACACGTGCAGCAAAAGTTTAGTTTTCTTCGCAAAGCTCGGATTTTCAAAATTAATAAAAAAAAATGTGTTGTAAATTTATTGAGGCTCGAGCAGTCCTAAAAATTTCTGTACGCCTCCCTGGGGAGGCGTGCCCCTCGGTTAAGAACCACTGCTATATAGTGTATTGTATGAATTGAACGATCGGTATATTCACACTAACGTTCCAAGACTTAATATTGTCTCAAATGAATAAATCTATATTAACGAGATGGTTGAAATTTCTTACTGCTGCTGATTTAACAGCGTTAAGTTTCGAACCCGTATCCGCTCATACCCACTTCCATTTCTATTTACATTTCGATATATTTATCAGTTGTTTTAACCATTCGGCCACAAGACCCTATGATATGGCTGCTGTCAACACAGAATTTCATATAAAATAGATTATTAAGTTGTTTGTTCTCGTAACCGAGTAATAAACGGGACGAATTATATACGATTTGATACAAACACTGTCTCCGGGACGAGCCCATCATGAAATCGAACCTAAGACAAAAAAATATATTGGAAAGATATATTGGATGTGGTCACGAGTTGTAACCACTATTAATAACAAAATTATAAGATTTACATGTGCACAGGATGTGGCAGCTCTAGTGGTACTTAAAGTCGTTGCAGGTCTCCTAAGGAATTCGTGACTTGGGCATCCGTTGATCTAAAGTTACAAGTCAATGGACAGTGGAGAATTATGTGTCTGTTTGATGACAAGTGTTTGGATAAGATCTTAGTGATGAACACACAAAGAATGGAACCTAAACGGTAAAATAAACAAACCTGCAACAACTGAACTTTCCCCACTCCCAATATTACCGTACAACCTCGCCCAGTACTGCTGAACAACCTCACCCAGTATTGCCATGCAACATCACCTAGTATTACCGTACAACCCTACCCAGTATTGCCGTGCAACATCGCCCAGTATTACCGTACAACCCTACCCAGTATTGCTATGCAACATCACCCAGTATTACAGTACAACCTCGCCCAGTATTGCTGAACAACCTCACCTAGTATTGCTGCACAACCTCACCCAGTATAGCCATGCAAACATCACCCAGTATTACCGTACAATCTCACCCAGTATTGCCGTACAACCTCACCCAGTATTGCCATGCAACATTACCAAGTATTACCGTACAACCTCGCCCAGTATTGTCGTACAACATCACCCGCTATTGCCGCACAACCTTACCCAGTATTGCCCTACAAGCTTACCTAGTATTGTCATACAACCTCACACAGTATTGCTGCACAACCTCACCCAGCATTGCTGCACAACCTCACCGAGTATTGCCGTGCAACATCACCCAGAATTGCTACACAACCTTACTCAGTATTACGGTACAACATTACCCAGTATTGCCGCACAACCTCACCCAGTATTGCCGTACAACCTCACCCGTTATTGTCGTAAATTTCCTTACGATTTCCATGCAACATCACCCAGTATTGCCGTGCAACCTCACCTAGTATTGCCGTGCAACCTCAGCCAGTATTGCCGTGCAACCCCACTCAGTATTGCCGTGCAACATCACCCGGTATTGCCTTGCAACATCACCCAGTATTGTCATGCAACATCACCCGGTATTGCCGAACAACCTCACCCAGTATTGCTGCACAACCTTACACAGTTGTTGAAGCTAAATTCCTTAACAGTCGGCGTGATGTTTGAGCCGTGACGAATAAGTGACTATTCTTATTTAATGCTCGATTCAAAGGTGTATTCAATTCAAACGTTCCAGCAATAATTCCAACAGAAATATCAGGAGATTAAATTTAGTTATTAAAAGTCACTAATAAAAAAAAATAAAACATTATTACAAATTAGTCCAATATGAAGGTTACAACTGACTTATGACATCGCAAAAAACTAGCGCAAAACCGATACACGAGTTTAGGAAACGAAACCAAGAACGGAGAGTATGCCGTTAGGTGGCGCAATAAATATTTTAAACAACCGGGTTATAATGCATACAAAAAGAACTTTTGCCATCAACACAGTATTGTCGCACAACTCTACCCAATATTGCCGTATGGTACAACATCACCCGGTATTGCCGAACAACTTTACTCGGTATTGCTGTACAACCTCACGCGGTATTGTCGTAGGCTACAACCTTTCCCACGATTTCCGTGCAATATCACCTAGTATTGCCGTGCAACCTCACCCAGTATTACCGTACAACCTCGACCAGTATTGCCGTATAACATCACCCAGTATTGACGCACAACCTACATCAGACATTATTGGGATACACCCTCACCCAGTATTGCCAACCTACATCAGACAAACAAACATCAGACATTATTGGGATACACCCTCACCCAGTATTGCCGTGCAACATCACCCAGTATTACCGTACAACCCTACCCAGTATTGCTATGCAACATCACCCAGTATTACAGTACAACCTCGCCCAGTATTGCTGAACAACCTCACCTAGTATTGCTGCACAACCTCACCCAGTATAGCCATGCAAACATCACCCAGTATTGCCATGCAACATTACCAAGTATTACCGTACAATCTCACCCAGTATTGCCGTACAACCTCACCCAGTATTGCCATGCAACATTACCAAGTATTACCGTACAACCTCGCCCAGTATTGTCGTACAACATCACCCGCTATTGCTGCACAACCGTACCCAGTATTGCCCTACAACTTTACCCAGTATTGCCGCACAACCTTACCCAGTATTGCTGTACAACATCACCGAGTATTGCCGCACAACCACACCCAGTATTACCGTACAACCTCACCCGTTATTGTCGTAACTTTCCTTACGATTTCCATGCAACATCACCCAGTATTGCCGTGCAACTCACATAGTATTGCCGTGCAACCTCAGCCAGTATTGCCGTGCAACCCCACTTAGTATTGCCGTGCAACCTTACCCACTATTGGCACACGACCTTTTCCAGTATTGCCGGAAACATCAGACAGTATTGGGATACACCCTCACCCAGTATTGCCACATAACATTACCCAGTATTGCCTTAACACACTAAATTAACGGCCTAAAATAAAATTCTAGCTAATCCTCCGAAGCTTTTTAGGCTACACACCTGTGTATAACGTTTTAAGTTCACATCGTTTGATGCTGTTAGTGCGCCGTCCTGATTGGCCCCTGGTATCAGATCGGACATTCCCAAGGTCGTGACGTCAAAACACGGCTCTACTTATTTTCCTCGTTTCCTTGTTTTTTTCCTTTTATTGTGTTAGTACCGAACCACTGAATTAATGTTAGTACCGAAAATCTGAATCCAATGATATTTGCTACCTAATCTAACGTTACTTACCTGTAAGCTAATCAATCAATTGGTAAGTTTTATGATATCCTTTTAAGCACTGATTTACTGACGATATTTTAATTGTATTTAATTTAGTTATAGAAAACCGCCAATAAAGACAGTAAAATAATTGTTTGCGTTTAAGCTGATTAAAGACAGACATTCGCGTTAATAGACATCAACAGAACCCTAGTGTGATTGTGGGCGACCTGCAACTCCTTCCAGAATCACACTGCAAGTTTATCTTATCCTCTATATGGCGCTATAATTTGTCTTTGCAATGTGACAATTTTACTGTAAGATTAAACACGCATGTTAGCTATATTGGATACGAGCAACAAAGCTCGCAACTGTTACCATATAACTGTTGCAAAAGCATACTCTATGATGCCTAAAGGAGGCGTTCAACTAATTATTTTCCCTATCTCTCCAATGCAAACTGACCTCACAAAAACGACTGTCACTCAAAATCCTGACATAGGAAGTCTTAGACTTTTTCACAATTTAAAATTGAAGCTTGGATCTGCAACCTAAACTTAAAACCCTACAACATTTTGTTTAAAAATTTTGAGCCTATTGTAACTTCCCGACAAGGTGATGGCTCCTAACACCTGTCTTAGTGAGAGGTTGCAGTATGCTTATAGACGGCGTCCTTTATTCAGAGTTGAAATAACGCGTCATTGTCCAAAACTTGTGAATTTATTCGAATTTGAATGATGGCGGAAACGAAAGGTCTTGAAATGACGGTTTTCTAGGGAAAAATATATGTACAATTTAATTATCACAAAAATTACTAGTTTGAGAAATAAAACCAATATTTACCAAATTGTGGCTGAACAGGAGCCAAAGCACGTCATACACATCTTCTTTATAACCGTAAATTCCAAAACATACTACCAAAAGACCGATTACCTTGCGATAATGCTCATGCGGTAAAAAAACGAGCGTTTTATAGTTCGGTGAAATTGTGGGGAAAAAGGGAATACAATACCGATCTTATTCCCTAGTGACATCGATAAAATATAAACAATAATTGCGACGATAAATCTTACACCTATACCCCTTCGTACATCGGCAACTTTTTTCCAACAAAACAGCTAGCAGATGCACATTCAACACCTTTATTTTACAAAGCACTGCTCCACGATTACAAAACTTTACAGCTAAACGAGAACACAACAAAACAAACATTGGGGAATCACCACCATTGTTACTCAGCAAAACACTGGTTTAAAAACAATGACTCATGGAGGGTACCACTCGTCACATCCTGCCGTTCATAGAGGTCTTAATTGGTTATACGCCATCTAAAGCCCCGTCTACATGCCGGGGGTGAGCGAGGCTTGGAATTAATTTTCACGCAAGATGTAGGGGCACATGTTCATGAGTGTGATGTGTCACAATGAAAACAATCAACGAATTCAGCTCAAGCACCTTTCATCCAACCTCAGTGTAGGCTTTAAAATTGTACCAAAATAAACTTTTGCTGTTCATTGGACAATTACGTTTGGTATTTTGCGTTGAGACTTTAGCAGCAACAAAACATCAGATCAATTCTTGCAATGATTGAAGACGTGTTTAGTATACAAAGGAAGCCGGAGGAAGTAATACCAATATTGTAATACGACGAGTGTATTGTTTGTGCGATGTTTAAACAGAAAGTCATATTTCCCTGATAATTATATTTCGAAACACAAGTTACAACGCTCTCTGCACTATGGTTTTAGTATATGTACTGCCGAAGCAGGTACTCTCTGCACTATAGTTTGTCATAGATGTCATAATTCACCTCTTTACGCCACCGTGCGGTAAATAAGGTAGCGTATATAGACTGTTGAGTCAAATTATCACTCTCTTGGCCAGGTGAAAGGTTACCAGCGCGCAGGTAAATTGAGTGCTCGCATCCAAATTAGCAACGCTGATTTCACTGAATTGTGACACTGATAGCCAGCGACGGTCGCTGTTTTTGTAAGCAAGTTAAGTGCGCGCTGGTAATTTATGAACGCGTTGACAATTTTACCGCATGATGGCGTAAAGAGACGAATTGTGACACTCTTGGCCAGGTCAAAGGTTACTAACGCGCTGCTAAGTTAGGTGCGCGCACTTAAATAAGCAGAGAGCTGAGTTTACTGAATTGTGACACTGATGGCCAACCATATGGGATACCAGATCTATTACAGTGGGTTGTTAACCTATTAAGGTATCTGGTCAGACAAAAAGCAAATATTGGATTTGATGTAAAAAATTGTTTCGTGTTTTAAACTTTAATCGTGCAACTATACAAAATATCTAAATTGTTCCAGTTGTCACATATCTCGTGGCGCCCACTTGCCACGTAGCTTTTGTATTATAAAGTGTAGATTCTTTCTTGTGGGTGACCTGCACTCCGCACAGAATCACACTAGGGTTGCGTTAATGTCTATTAAACGCGAATCCCCGTCTTTATTCAGCTTAAATGCACACATCTATTTTACTTTCTTTAATGGCGTTTTTCTATAAATAAATTAAATACAATCAAAATATCGTCAGTAAATCAGTGCTTAAAAGGTTATCATAAAGCTTATCAACTGATTAGTTAGCAGGTAAGTAACGTTTGATTCGGTAGCAAATATCATTAGATTCAGTATAAAACGTTTCGGTACTAACATTAATTCAGTGGTTCGGTACTAAGAAAATAAGTAGAGGCGTGTTTTGACGTCACAACCTTGGGAATGCCCGATCTAATACCAGGGGCAAATCAGGACGGCGCACCAACAGCATCAAACGATGTGGACTTAAAACGTTATACACAGATGTTACATAGAGTATTATTGATATATTGCTGAAGTTGTTATTAATCCCAATAAAGCACTTACATACCTTGCCCACGTGCATGTGAGGACAACGTTGCCTTAAACTTGTGGTTTAGACATGTATATGTTCAATGTGTTAGGTACAAGCAACGCCAACGCCACATAAAAAAAACTCTCAAAAAACTTGTTTGTTTAAAATCTACGTTTGGCCTTTTGCATAAAGACACTATCACCAACAAACCAATCTGCTCAATCCAGGATATACGTTTCCTGCAATGTGAGAGTACTTGCTGAGTAGTCAAAGCAAAGAGAAGTTATTTCGCAATAAGCAAAAAACGCATTTCTGGTATAAATTCCAGCTCTCAATCGAACAAACTTATCTTTCTTGAAAGAATACTACAAAGGTAAGTATCTTGATTTTCGTCAACAGAAGCTGTTTTGGTGACAAAGATGAATTTTGCAGATGAATAAAGCTCTCTTCGTACTCCTTCTCGCACTTGTGCTTCTGGCCGCGGATGAATCTGACGCGGTTGAATATGACGCTGCGGCATTGAATAAAAAGCAACAACGACAAAAATTAATTGAAAAAATGTTTAGCATGATTATTGGTGATTATTTCAGATCAAGATAAATTTAAATAAATGCACCAGCAATGCCCGATTGAACAGAGATATTTCAAACGAGCAATATTTATTTTAAACGCAACTTGTACAGCGCAATGACGGATGATTGTTACGTATCTATTTTGAATGCGAACACAGTATTCCTAAGTGCATAATATTTTGGTTAAGTTAAATAATTTATATATCTATCCAGTCATAGTTCACACATATCCACTCTCCAAAAGCAAGGATCATATTGCAGAGTATGATTTCCGCTTATACCGGCGTGTGGTATTTCGAGTTTCAGTCAAAACAAATCACTTCTTGTGTCATGTCTAATGTAGATATTATTTAAAATTATATCTGCAAACTGTTGATATTCCAAATGTGAATTGAAAAGCGTTTCACAAATCAAATACACAAACTAATGGTGATTCGTATACTTGTATACGTAAGGAGGTCGTGCGGCATACAAGACACGAACTTGTGCGAGGTTATCGGTTGACACTGTTGTAACAAATGATACGATATTAAAGATTATCCCGGTTGTTAGGGGTGGGTGTTACCACAAGGGGTTGTTATCATATAGACAATCGTCAGATTACTTCGTGCCGTCCACTTTGAAAATTTCCGCTAGATAAACTCTTGCAGGACACAATAGTGACTAGTTTCGAACGTTAACCATTTGAATGTAAGAAAATACACCAACCCTGCAATCTAATAGGCCAAACAATAATTGTTTCAAAGGTTGTGTTCTTATAACCTTTTAAGTAATTATTGCAAAATGTCTCATTTATGTGTAAAATTTAGAAAAAAACGTCCAATGAACCAAATGAGTCCAAACTTGTTTAGTACCGTGTTTTTTGACAACCATTAAGGCCACAAGTGCGTCTAAAATGGTATTTTATTGTGGGCATCACTTAATCAGTTTGGCGCGCGTGTTTTTCGTTGATTGTTTTATTATAGCGGGTTTAAATTCGGTTCTTTTTACATTTGCCTTTACTTGTATTATCTACGACATTATATTTATTTTTGTTAGTTGCTAAATTACTTGTGTTACAGCGTCAAGTTAAGTTAAATGTTTGTTTAAACTTTGAAGAAAGTAAAATTCAGTGCAGCGTCTTCGTGGAATCATTGATTAGGTTTTCTATCAGTGATGTGGTAGGCCAGCGTTTAAATAAAAGGCTGGGGTATTGTAAGAAGTGGAACTGATATTGTAGACATACACGATAATGAATTGGAACAACTAACAGTATGTTCACACTAACTTTTCAAGTCTTCTATTGTTTCACCTATAAATCTATAATAAAAAGATGGTTGAAATTTCTTAATCAAGCTGTTTTAACAGCGTTAAGTTTCGAACCGATATCCGCTCATACCAACTTCCATTTCTATTTACATTTCGGTATATTTATCAGTTGTTTTTACCATTCGGCTACAAGACCCTACGATATGGCTGTTGTCAACACAGAATTTCATATAAAATAAATTATGAAGTTGTTTGTTCACGTAACCGAATGGTAAACGGGACGAATTATATACGATTTGATACAAAAAATGTCTCCGGGACGAGCCATAGTGGTAGTGTTCTTTTTGCAACGGACATTGTCTTATCCCTGTGAAATGACAGGTTCTACCAAATTAAAGGAATGTGTGTATCATACATAACACATACCATAGCTCCGGTAAGCCGGAGGTGTCCGCAAGCTATTATGGCGATTGTCCATGTTTTAAACACCCACTGCGATTTCCCACCAATGATATAATTCAAATATCACACTAGAATCCCCGCTTTAGAAAACAAGGCGTATCCAAAGAAGTATTATTACCAAGTTATAATCGAAAGACTTACATCTATAGGAGAGGTTTACGGCTTTATTGTATGCAAATTGCCTTCGAGTAATACATGCTGTGACTCAGTACTACAAACTGTGGATTGATATCCTGAGCCGGGTTGTCACAAAGACAAGGTTATCTGAAACAGACATCATTGTGTTTTACATTGGATAATAAACTGCACACATTGTTTTGTCCATTTTTTTTGTTAGCTGCTTTATCGTAGTAGTGGTAAATAACAGGGAGCTATTAAAAAAAGACGATCAATGATTAAAACATTTTAAGAATACCGGACATCGGTAGTCGACACAAAAACAGGTTTTCTTTTGTATTGAACTTACTAACAACCGGTTCCCTAAATGATGTAATGTCCGTAAAAAACAAAAACCGGATCGGTGATTATCCCGACATTCCAAGAACGGATTGACCAAACCCATGCGAATCTTGAATCCATTCCCTAGTGTTATCTTACCTCGTATACGCCGAGTTACCAAAGTCAGTACAGTTGTTTTAATGCGATAAAGGCATTTGTAATACTTTAATTAAACCTATTACCCCGACGCCCGCTAAGCGCCCAATTTGCCGGCTAAAACTTCGGTTAATTCATTCCCAAATTATTCGTCTAACACCAGGCTGCTGACGTTTAATATGACGTATAACTAATTAAATTGATATCTAAGCGCGGCCGGATCTGTGTGGTAGACTCTGAATCATAGCTTTAAGTGTAGGTTTTCTAAGTAACAATGGAGGTGTTTCCTTGATGTTGGTATAGTTGGTAGCAGTATGTGCTAGACTTCGCGCTAGTGTCTCTGGTATAGCTTTGCAGTTTTGTAATGCCCCGATAGATGACGTTTGTAAAATAAATGTGTTGTGATGGTACATTTTCTAGTTACGATTCGGGGAAAAAAGTTTTTAATGTTTTTTGGAGGGCTTTAGGATTAAGGCTAAGCTTCTATTTTAAATTGTAAAAATTCTTAGAATTCATGTGGTAGGATTTTAAATGACAGCCCTTATTGTAACGTCAGTTTGTATTGAAGAGCTGGGCAGAATAATTGTTGAACGACTCGTTAATAGCCAGGTCTACAAGTAAGCTTGCGATCCGTCGGTGGTGTATTTGCTTTTTTAAACTTGTGACCAGAAAGAAACAAACTAACGCAGCGCGAATCGCTTCGTCACGTAGACGCAGCCTAACTCCTCTATAAGAATATCCTGTGCGCTAACTTTAGCCACCATTTCATCAACTAACTTACCAATGTGCAAGTTGCCATACATTCTGCTATCTTCCCTTTATTAATGACCCGTTCGCTGTATAATTGTTATGGGAAATATGGCCCAATGTCCTGAAACGATTCAAAATATTTTATTTCATGTGCATTACTGACATGAACCCAATCAATTTTAATTGAACATGTCCAATTAATTTTAATTGAACATGTCCAATTAATTTTAATTGAACATTTGTAAGTATAAAACTAAAACGATAACAACAAGCCGACCTTTATGTTAGTTTTTTTTCTATTTATGCTTTAGTATACATTTTAAGGTCAGATTTCATTCAAAGCCTACTTAGGTATTATTTTTTTGGTTTCGTAAAAAAACTGCTCGGGCTATATAGACCGTCATGATCTGCAAAAAACGTTTTCTATATTTTACCGGGTTCAGTATGGTATCCACGATGCTAAGACCGTTTTGACGATAGCAAAACTGCAAAAAATATAGTTGGACTCATATTTCTTTTAAATTGTCGTATGGTTTTATTATAAAAACCTTAGCCCGATTGGTTTAACCGCTTATATTATCGTTAGTGGTAAATATGATTGAAAGGTTCGTCCACTATTACAATACCCTACTTAAATCACTCCAAAACTATTTAATAAGTCTATATGCAACAAAAAGTAAAATTAATACAAATTGCAGTTAAAGCAAAATGTACCGACAAATAATAAAACTATTGTGATGCATACGCAAAAGAAGGAATATTACTGGGTATTTCAAAATTGACACAAATAAATATTTCTATAGTTTCGAAACTATTGCAATAATGTAAAGTCACTCGTGTGACCAATGGTCAGTGCGATCGATTCATAGAAATCTAAATAAAAAATGATCGGGGGAGTAACCGCGGAGTCAAAACTTAGAATGGTAGAAAGTTACCTCACCTACTTCAAGAATCAGAGTGAACCTGTCGTTATCTTGTACTTCCTCCCCTTGTTAAAGCAAACTTGTGTGAACGGCTCAGTTTATCATTCGTATTTATACGTATTACGAACGATTTTCATACAACGTGGCGTGTTAATCGGATTAATCGGAGAAACAATTTGCATTGGGAAAATTCTTTGCGTCTCACGCGGTGTTAACTTTGGCCATTACACTTCATTCGATTTGTATATCGTAACAAGAGCATTTGAATAATAGACATAATTTAAGCAACAGTTTCATTACCAATTATTCTAGCTTGTAAAACGCAATCCCATTAAAGTATCTTATATACTTTTACATTAAAACAAGATTCGTCAGAATAGAAAAAAATTGATCATGTTTTATTTTCGTGAATCGGAAAATTCAAGGGGCGTTAACACACAGGCAATCATCAGATTAGCTCGGGTCCACCTTCGGTTTACAGAAACTATTGGAGTTTCGCGTGTATGATTCAGACTCTCTTTTAACTTGGTAGAAGTCATATTTCACTAGGTTTGGGCAATGTCTATTTAGCACCTTTTCCAAATTCAAAACTTAAAATCTATAGACCTGTTTTAAACCTGCAATTCTTCGGCTTAAAAGCGACGCACTAGCCCACGGAGTCAATCGGTCGGATAAAGCTTAATAAATATCTTTGACCCATTTTCTAAAAAATCCCTAATATTCCAATTCCTCTAACACTAATAATAAGTCTCATTAAGCTACATAATAAAAGGAAGAAAGAGTCCAATTTTAATACACAATAGCAAATCCTGAATGACAGAGAACTTCCCGACAGACACAATCACATAAGCACCACCGCCGTTTTGCGAATTTTTAGCGCCGATTATTCTTAAACCGCCAATATTTCTACACTGGTAAAATTAATCACTTGCATGTTAAAATATGATTTAAACGGATAAGAAAAGCGACAAACAGTCGCTACCGAATTGATATGTAAATATGCAATTATCGCGTATATAAAACTGCTAAAACTGTATAAGAAAGAATATACCGTGGAAACCCACATAGTTACGCAATCAAAAAAAACTTATTTCGAACAACAACAGTATTAAAAATTTTGTTCAAAAATATATTAAAGACTATTAATTTTCCTAGGCTTGGTATTGAAAAATAAGTAAAAATTTAAAGTCTTGGTAACCTGATCTCTCTTGACACTTAATTTTACCAGTTATACATTAAATTGTGTGATGGTATTGTAATGTAAACTATCTATTTCTCTCAACAGATGTAATAGATGTATTAGGCATTACAAAATCTTAACTCGTGTTACCGTGTTTGTTTCTTTTTTAGCGGTATTTTTAAGTGTCGAACCAGTAAATACCGTATTTTTCTATATGCATTGGGAGCACTAACCACTAGTCAACACTGCCGTATTGTTTAAGTCGAGCTAAGTTTCGAACCAATGATGTGCTCGTCATTAATCATTCGGTCATATGACCGTACTGTTTTGTTTCAGACAAATCTTTGAAATGGCTGAGGTAATAGTTCTCCCGGGCGATGGTGTTTTGTATCAGGACGATGAAGTAAAATTGATTCAATTAAGGATCAAACTTGACATCGAGCATGGTGATTGTAGATTTGAAGTAAATGATCTGGGACAATATGTTGTTCGCATTAAAGACACTGTGATTAAACTCACAAGCGACGTTTGCAAAAATCCGAAGTACTTGCCCTAACTTCTAGTTGCAGGTGGGTCGGTGATGGCGGTGTGTTATGCACTTTACAAGTTGGGTTACTTGGCGGTAAATTTCTCAACTGGATGTCTGGAGTTTGAATTGAAAATCGAACAAGCAAAATTGGAAACAATCCGTCGACAAATAACCAAGGGAAGATTCGTCGAATCGCTCCAAGACGAGGTAGATGCTATAATAGAGGAGCATCAATCAACACTGCCAAATCTGAAGAAGTTTACAATTCAATCACCAAAAGGTTGTGAAAAATAAACTTAACGATTTTATGTAATAAGTCGCTGCATTTAAGCACAAACTTACTCAAGGATAACTATGTTGTTTCTTTTGTCAATATAACACTCTAATATCTTCGCATTTATGGCCGTGTTTCTTGCTAATTTTGTTCTCCTACAGAGGTTTCTATGAAAAAAACGGACAAACAATCCGGCATTGCCGACGGTGCAAATTTAAATCCGACGGAGCTGGTGCCCCAAGACAGCAACCACACGCACAGCAGCGTGAGTTAATTTTATTTATAAACATGCGTTATAAATTGGAAACTACCATCTTAATTTGCTTGTCTTCATTGCTCTACGATTCTAGTTTCTGCCGTATAATCACTGCCACGCCAAATGGTTTCAATTGACTATAGAAAATATCTATCATTGTTTTCTTACCAACATTACAAAATACCAACATTATTGTTAGGCTACTTCCGCGTGTGGGGTAACGGGTTCTTTGTTAAAAATGACGCGTATCGTTGTATAAAAAAACACAGTTTTCTCCTCTTGTTATAATTGGTGGTAAAAGTTGATACGGATATATGGTTGGTTAATACGTTACGGCGATACGGTTTTCTGTAGTAAATAAATAAATAAATTGCATCATTTTTTAACGTTTATCACCCTTTAAAATAGTACTCGTAGGCCCCCACCGACCTGACGACACGAACCCGTCCCTCTTCCGCCCCGGTGTTAAGCATCAGTGACGGTCCGGCCATCGTGCGGACGGCTTGGTTAAGATAAAATAGACGCTGTCTGCGCCAATGAGTAGCATTATATTTCATTACAATCAACCAAAAAGTCCCCGTTATTTTTATTTCCCGGTTGGCCTTTGTAAATCAATTTTGTTTAAAGCTACTCAGTTTTAAATTCTACCCTTTGCCCCGACCCTAGTCCTGGTCGGACTGACTCACGCCCCCAGCAAAATTCCACCCTGCAGGCTCCACACCACCGATTAACTCCATCCTCCCGACTAAGAAGCGGCCTGGTCATCCCAATCCCATCCGACCAGGCCTTACCCCTCCCTTATGCTGTAACTTTTAAACGTTTTTTTTCTATTTACGTCTTTTTTAATTTAAAAAAAATCGTCCTACACATTTTGTATATACATTTTTTAGTATAAAGTGTAAAATAGTAGATAGTAGCGTGTGTGACGAGAAAGGGCGTGTCACCCTGTAGTCTAGTGGAAGTATATCTAATAAACAACACGCTACTTAATATCCAATATAAATGAGAACCGGAAGCTACCGCACTGGAAGTGCTGGTAAATTTTAACGTATTATTTTAAACAGCGGTGGCGTTGCGTGGTTGATGAGAATAAAAGTACACATACCTGGAAGCGCATTTGAAATTAAAAAGCTGTTTAGTCATTATGGGTCCCATTTGGAAAAATGGGACACATATTGTTTTTGTCCGTTTTTTTTTCTTCTTTTTTTTTTCTTTTTTTTTTCGTCAAACGCTTGACAGGCATGGTTGTGGCTCCGACATCTACCAGAAAGAATAATGAAATCGCAATGAAACTTGGTCATTGGTAAGACTACATGGTCTAGATGAGCATAAACCAAAATTTTGGGTAATATAATTAGGGGAATTCCCCTGGGGGGTGAAAAACCAAAACGGTATTTTTTTCAAATTTTTTAGCTTTTTTGGGCATAGCGCATGAACGGCTGTTCCAATTTTGATCAGATTTGGTAGAATAGTAGCGTGTTAGCCACTGCGTTACCAATTAAAAGATACAAAATATTAACCTAGGGAAATACCCGAAATATGAAGAAATCTTTCTAAATCAAGATTGTGACAGGCATGGATTGTGGCTCCGACATCTACCAGAAAGGATAACGGAATCGTAATGAAATTTTGTTATTTGTTAGACCACATGGTCTAGATGAGCAGAAACCAAAATTTTGAGTAATATACCTAGGGGAATTCCCCTGGGGGGTGAAAAACCAAAACGGTATTTTTTTCAAAAATTTTAGCTTTTTTGGGCATAGCGCTTGAACGGCTGCTCCAATTTTAATCAGATTTGGTGGAATGTAAGTAATTAGTCACTTATTTAACACCTAAAAAAAATAAAAAAAATATTTAGAAAAATACCCCCAAAAATAGGTTTTTGTTCTCAAATCAGGATTGTGACATGCCATTTCACCTCGACATTTGCCAAAAGGAGTAATGGAATCGCAAATAAAATTTTACATTTGTTAGACAACATGGTCTAGATGTGCAGAAATCAAAATTGTGGGTGATAAATTTAGGGAAATTCCCCTGAGGCCTTTAAAAACCAAAACGGTATTTTTTTCTTAAAAAATAGCTATTTACGGGATAGCGCTTAAACAGATTCTCCAATTTTAATCAGATTTGGTGGAATGTAAGTGGATTAGTCACTGATTTAACACTTAAAACAAATAAAAAAGATTGCCCAATGAAATACCCTAAACAATAAGATTTTTTCCTCAAATCATGATAGCAACATATGCATGGCATGGCGCCCGACATCTACCAAAAAGAGTAATGAATTGCAATAAAAATTTGTCTTTTGTTAGTGAACATGGTCTAAATATGCAGAAACTATACTTTTGGGTAATGAATCAGGGGAATCCCCCTGAGACGTAGAAACCAAAACGTTTTTCTAATAAATTATCTTTTTG
>CH002143.1:277226-301672 GCA_000149265.1 Ciona savignyi | reverse complement strand
TTTCTAATAAATTATCTGGTGGGGCACTAGCGCTTGAACGGCTGCTCTAATTTTGATCAGATTTGGTGAAATGTTAGACCATTAAACACTCTGAGTCAATTTTTTTAAAAGAAAGAAAACATTTACTTAGGGTAATTCCCTACGACGAAAATACGATCTTGGGAATTCCCTACGACGAAAATACGATCTTCCCTAAAAACGAAAATACGATCTTGAATTATGACTGTGACAGACATGCCATATCGCAGTGACATATCCAACAAGGAGTCGACAAATCGGAATAAAACTCCGATTCACATGACCCACATTGTAAAACAGAAAATTATCTACTAAACCCAGGGGAATTCCCAAAAACCATGAAATCGGGGTATTTTGAAAATTTAGCTTTGTTTTACCACCACGTTTGAAAAGAAGCTTTAATTTAAAACAGTTGTGGTTAAATGTTCATATATTTAAGACGTTTATTCTTTTCTCAACTACACATGGAAAAGAAGTTTGGTCTGATAACTACGGGACCCATGCGTTTATGCTTGCAGAAACAAAGTACATACTCAGTGTATAAAATACAAATTGTGGTTAGGGACCCTGTAGCATGAATATATTGCATACGACATGTGTTTTACAAATAGTGGTGGTTAAACACGTGGTTGACACTCTCTAGTTAAAAAGCTGTTTAGTTTAACAAAAAATGGTTCATACCTAAACAAGGCCGATTCGATTGATTGCGTAGAACTAAAATCACTGACGACAAATACATAGCCCAAGCGCGTAAAAACGGAGGTTTCTACTTAGTATAAACATAGAAGTGGCCGTTTTGCCAAAACATTTAATGATTTTTTCAATCTAAAGATTCCTTTAAAATTGTCTTAGCATTTTTTATAGATAAGAATCACGAATGAGTTTTCTTGTAATCCTGAATGGACGTGCAATTTGGAGTTCAAGCAAGGAAAGTATTTCGTTGTTGTAAATGGTCAAAGAGTTGAGCTTACAACAAAAATATGGCCGATCGAAAATGGCCTGAAGCAATTGCTCTATTGCGGAGGCGCTCCTGTGTTGATATGCTACGGT
Organism: Ciona savignyi; assembly: GCA_000149265.1. Taxonomy (NCBI): domain Eukaryota; kingdom Metazoa; phylum Chordata; class Ascidiacea; order Phlebobranchia; family Cionidae; genus Ciona; species Ciona savignyi. The sequence continues at coordinate 300,604 of CH002143.1, read as the reverse complement.
CTGCACAAGTTGGGATATGATGCCAGTGGTTTCACACGTGAAGGCGCTGGTTTTAAAAAAATTGCAACTGGTAGTACTAACCAGGCCGAAGAAATTCAATGGCTCTTAAGGTGTGGTACATTTGCTCATAAGCTTGGGTCTGAGATATATAAGATCACACAAGAACATTCTGACATTTTTGGGAATGTGAACTTTACAATTACATCTTGTTCAGGTAAAACAAGTTATTGGGTTTAATCTATTACACCTTACAAAATCACTCAATTAAAAGTAATGCAAAGTATGTTTCCACAACTGGGTAAAATTACTCTAGCTATGTAGCGGTGATAATGAAAGGGGTATTTTTTACTAACTTTACAAAGTAAAACTGAATCAATATTTTGTATGTCCATTTAGCTAGGGTATAGAGAATATACCGTAAAAGTTTCCCGATCCGTTTTTCCGACCATTATTCAATGAATATTAAATAGGAATAAAATAAATCTTAATATAAATTTTTGTAGAATATTATATGTCGTTTTAACTAAACTGTTAAAATTTTGTTATTTTGATCAACCCTCCAATCAATTCGTCAATTTCGTGCCAAAAAGGTTTACCTAAATAAATACTTTATTTGTTTATTCCTTTCGCATAGTTTTCTAAGGTAAACTTTGATATAATTAAATAAACTTAGATTTAAGATCAGTGATTCTTAGTAGATAATCTTTTTATAATATTTTACTTTGAAATGAAAGTTTAACATTCATACAGAAGTGCAAGAAGCTTTCAGCAAAACAACTGTCGTTTCAGAATCCGCGACTTACGCTGACGCGTCGAAACGCCGGAAATTGTCCACATATGCTCTATCTGAGGTTGTATTTAAATCAAATATTGTGGCAGATGGTCTATGTACGGGTACGATAGAGGATCCTGTAACCAATTTTTCAGCACCTGGTGACGACCAATCAGCAACAAATGATAATGATAACAATCCGCCACCAACAATGCAAGCAGACGCAGTTCCTGCTAATCAACAAGAACAAGATCAAAACAAACAAGTAAGGGTATTTTTATGTAAAACTTTTATTCAAGTATAAATATAAATGTTATAATTATAGGGTAATTAGAAAAACCAATCCCGTGTCTGTAATGCGTGGGAAAATGTCGGAAAGTGCTGTCACTTAAAATACATTGATAAAAATTCGAATGTACTTTTTTTATTTTACTGACCTAGGGAAGGATAGGATAGGATATTCATGTTTATTCTCGTGAATGGAAAATTCAAGGGGATAACACACGCGCAATCGCCAGATTATCTCGCGCACACCGTCGGATTACCGGAGCTATTACATTGTGATGTGTATGGTGCGTTCTTTGTTAAATTCTGATGTTAGTATAAATTTAAACTTGAAAATTTCGACTGTTTTAACTCCAGCAGTTTAAACTCAACTATGTCGTGATGGGCTTAAGGATGCGTATAAATATCGATGGTTTCGTATTTTTGTATTGCTCCCATTGCAAAATGTAACAACGGAATAGTGGCCGATGTTCACGAGGTTTACTGACGTTTGAATGTGCTATAACCCCCGAAAACATAAACATTGAATGTATCATAGGCCTACCTATTTGTTCTTATCTTATTATCTTTTTTAGTATCACGTTGGAATTTTTGCTCATGACAAGGAGAAAGCAGATCGAATTAAGGAGTACTGTGACTCGCTTCGGTATAACACCTGCGTCTATTCGGTATAACACCTGCTTGATTGGGTGGGGGTGGGAGGTGAACCACTAACGAAAGATGTTGTTGCATTCATAAAAGAATGTTCGGTTCTATTCTGGATTGCATCCCCTCAACACACTGCTGAAACTTACATGGAGCATTGGAAAATTGTCGCACATGATATTTCTATCAAATCGAAAAAAAGTCAATTTGTAGTAGTTATTCCAAAAGAATGTTCCCAACACCCAAAAGAAGAGATTATACCTCCTGAATTAATAGCGTATAATCCAGTTAAAGAAGATATCAAGATTAGTGAAAGGATCAAAGCAACAGTCGAATCCGTGCAAGCTTCAACTACAAATCCTCCAGCAGCCAATGATAGTCAAAATATTCCGACTACCTCGGGCCCACCCACTGATGTGCCGTGACCCAGCATCACCAACATCATACATATTCATGATTCTAGTGTTGGAAGTTTAGTTCTACAGGTAAATGTTTTCAAGTAGCGCTAAAATAAACATTGTCAAAACAACACGGTAGATCGCTTAAATACCTACTAACATAACTGCAATGTTGGAAACAACAACGTGAATCCTATATTAAATGAAAATAACAATAAGAAGTCTGTTTAACTCTGTGATTTTTTTTAAGAGACCAGGAGAATCTGATGCGAAGCCGGGAGGAGAATGATTGCGTTCATGAAGAATTTGTCCATGTTTAATTTCATAAGTGTATCTATATCTTGTGGAAAAAACTTTAAACATAACAACCAAAATACCCAATTATCTTACAAGGATTTTAATAATTTAATTGTGATATAAAACGGCACAGGGCTTATTAAACTGTTTAAACTTATAACATTGTACCGATACCTATACTGTAAATATGTATATAAATTTTGGGAAAACTGTAAATATGTATATAAATTTTTTCAATTAATACTCTTAAATCAACTCTTAACTTTTTACATTGGGTATATGTAAAACTTGATTTTTATTTTCTAACCAATTAATTGTATTTCTGCATTAATATCGCATAGTTTGTAATTAGCAGCTCACATGTTACTTAGATATAAAAATAAACGAAAGTTTGCTTTCCCACTTTGAATCATGTAACGATGTGGCGGACAAGAAGGGGTGGCTGTTGAAGAAAGGTGGGTTAAACACAAGCTACCAGAAACGATGGTGAGTTCTTCGCGGAAATCTTGTAAAAATCTCAATATTTCTTTGATTTTTAAATTTCCGCGGCGGTAGGCTGAGCTCCGTCGTCCGTTTACCTACTTATGAAAAACAAATATTTGTTAATACAGCTTAATATTTAATCGAGGTTTTCCGTTCACCTAAGTTCCGCATTCACACAATAGGCAAGCTTCGTTTCACTGTTTTGTATCGTCTAGTTTCAGTGTATTACAGAAACAAACTGCGTGGCTCTTTATCCGAAAAGTTGACAATAAATGCAAATGGAACTATAACAACAGAGTGTCAACCATGTGTCTACCACTACTGTTTGTAAGATATGTGTTAATTGCACATTAAACGGTTATTATAAAGGCTGCTTTGACATTAGACAATTAATTTACGCGTATGAAACAGTTAAAACTAAATTCAGTATAGCTTCCTTTTCTAGGTAAGTTTGCCCAGACAAGTCACCAGTGCCATGCGATTAATAAATAATATATTTACAAGGTTTGGACAAAAATTTCATAAAGGTAGTCCAGTATAAATATTCTATCTTACCAAGTGTAGTCAGCCAATAAGAATATATGACAATTATCAGTTAAACACTAACCATAGTTACGTGCTGGAGCAGTAAGTTTATAGTTACTCGTTAAATACTTTTTGTGTTTAAATACAAATGAACATTGGATACCGTCAACCGCGTATTAACCATCACCATTTGTTAAACCAATTTTGACTGTATTATAATATATGTATACAAATCCCTTTTTTTAATTTTAGTATGTTCGGACCATTCTAACTTTGCTGAATGTTTTAACCCGATTGTTTCTAAGTACTTGTATAGAGATTTGTAGAGACAGATTTGATGAAAACATCCTCCCTACTTTTATAGAGATTTATAGAGACAAATTTGATTAAAACAGTCTCCATCGAAAGTCCCGCAATAACTTGATTTAGATATCTAAAAATCGTAAAAACACTAGAATCGTAAAGCACTAGTTTGTTCTTTTTTTAGCATCAGTAGGGATAATAGCGTCTAACTAACCTTTCTGTTACGCTAGCTATGTAATACAAATATTTGACCTCTGTCAAGCAAGCGTATGTATGGCTACGGCTTAATATTTAATTGAGGTATTTTCTGTACGCTTTAAGTTCCACAATCACTAAGGCAATCAACAGTTTTTTTCGGGACGCTCTTTGTTCAGTAATGTCCGACCGGTTAGTCTGGTGGATTAGTGCAACGACTTTCTACCAAAAGGTTGCAGATCCACAATCGGTCGCTTGCTAGTCGGTTGTTTCCTTGGGCATGTCACTCAAATACACTGCCTGAACGCAGCGGATTAATGGATTCTACCAAATTATAGGAACGTTTATATCATACACAACATACTGTGACTCCGGGAAACCGAAAATGGGCGCGAGGTGATCTGTCGAATGCGGGTGTGTTAACCCCTTTGTTTTTCCAATTCACGAGATTAGCATGAATATCCCATACCCTATTGTGAAGTATAGCATTTTTAGGCAAGATAAAAAATGCTTTTTAATTTCTTATAGCTGTCTTTAAAAATGGCTCAACCAGGTATTATAACTGAGTTTTCTTGTAATCCTGAATGGGTTTGCAATTTGGAGTTGTTTAAAGAAGATTACTTCGTTGTTTTAAATAATAAAAGAGTTAAGCTTTCAACAAAAATATGGCCACTGGAAAAGGGTTTGAAACAATTGCTTGCGTACGGAGGCGCTCCTGTGCTGATATGCTACGGTCTGCACAAGTTGGGATATGATGTCAACAAAATCACACGAGATGCCTTTAAATTTTCGCGTTTAAATATTATATTCCCTCGCCGTTCAAAGATGAAAGAAATTCAACGGCTCTTGAGCAATGGTACATTTGCTCTTAATCTGGATGCTGAAATTCGTAAGATCATACAGGAACACCCCGACGTGTTAGGGCATGTGAACTTTAAAATTACATCTTGTTCAGGTAAGACGCGGCCTTCTGAAATAAGGGGAACATCATGGTCTTAATCTATTCCACCTTACTTAATACAACGCCGTGACGTTCACTAGATATTCAATAGCAAATAAAATTTACGATCAACCAGAAAAAAATAATTTGCAAAAATGTTAAAAATGTTCATCTGAATAGAAACTTGTATGTCAACTTTTTAACCCTTGGAAAACTATATGTCTACCAAATCGGCCAATGTTCATACAGTCCTGCCGGACGACCGACCTCGTTGTATTTTTTATTTAAAAATTGCTAGACTTTGACTACGGAATAGAAAAATACTAAATAAAAATGTCTGCTGTTTCTGCTTTAATAAATACGCCATCTGTTTATATTATTCGTATATTTTTCTAAGTTATCATTTGTTATTTAAATAAACTTAGATTTAAGATAAGTGATGGTTAATGCTCAGTAGAAAATCTTTTTTTATAATCTTTTACTAAGAAATGAAAGTTTAACATTTATACAGAATTGCAAGAACCTTCCAGCAACACAAGTGTCGTCTCAGATTCTAAGTCCTTCGCTGACTCTTCGAACAGCCGGAATTTGTATGGAGATTCTCCAACTAAGATTTCAGATAAATCAGAGATAGTGGCAGATGCTCTTAATAAGGGTAAACGTCCTAAAAGTCAAGATAATACAACCCAGGTTCAAGATCCGCAGTTCCAAAAGTCAACTCGATCTTCTGGTAAAAAGGTAGAGAATCCTATAGCCAATTTGTCAACAAATGCCTTGCCTGGTTACGACCAAGCAGGAATAATTGATAATAATAACAATCCGCCACCAGCGATGCAATTAGACATAGGTTCTACTAATCAACAAAATGAAAATCAAAAAAAACCAATGAAGGTATTTTTTATGCAAAACTTTTAATCAAATGTACCTGAATGTTATAATTATGGGGTAATTAGAAACACAAATCCTGTGTCTGTTATGCATGGGAAAAAGTAGAAAAAAACTGTCACCCAAGATTCATTTAAAAAAAATACTAATATATTTTGTGTATTTAACTGAGCTCAGTTTCAAACTCGTGAGAGGCTCGCTACAAAGAAAGTTTTTGTATATATGTCGGCATTTAACAGTCGCGCTAACATTCGGCCGCACGAGATACGACTCGGAAAATGAATTATAAACGAAACATGAAAATATTACAAAATCCATGAGTTAAAGATATTCAAAGCATTTAAAATTTCGAAATAAAAATAAACAACTTCACAAAATTTATGACAATCAGTTTGTTCTTGTATGCCTGTGTAGCAATTAATAAGTTAGTGCATGGTAGTGCTTAAAATAGTACGTGTTAGTGCTTTAAACTCCCTAAATTAAACAGTATGTTTTAGTAAGCAGAGACGCATCTGTATTTAAACTAGAGAGTGTCAACCACGTATTTTACCACCACTATTTGTAAAACACATTTTGTACCATATGTATATATATATATATATATATGCGAGCAGGGTCCCTAACCACCATATGTATTTTATACACCGGGTATGTAGTTTGTTTCTGCATGCATAACTGCATGGGTCCCTAAGGTAACAATCCGATCTTAATATTATTGTTCCCTACACAATATATGTTAATGTTAGATATGTGCACTACAGGTCTATGTTAATTAACATTTCAGAAGGTTTTAACCGGACTGTCATAGTTTTGTTTCTGCAAGCATAAACGCATGGGTCCCATAGTTATTAAACCAAACTTCTTTTCCATGTGCAGTTATAAAAAGAATACGCGTGTGACATTTCCGAACATTTTACCACAAATGTTTTAATTTAAGCTTCTTGTCACGCGCTATAGTATAATGAAGGTCAATTCCCAAAACAGCCCGATTGAGTTTTATTATTTCGGGGGAATTCCACTGGGCTTAGTACATTAATTTCTGTTTTTACATATCCGAGTAATGTTATCAAAGTTAGATGTTTGTTAGATAATCTAACAAACAGTTTTAATCCGCTTTGGCGACTCCTTATTGGAGATGTCGGCGCGATATGGCATGCCTGTTACAATCATGGTTTTGAAACAAGTCGTAATTTTTAGGGTATTTCCCTAGGTATTGTATTTCTTTTTGCTCAATGGTACAACGTCGGGGACTAACATTTTAGCCGTAGGGGACTAACATTTTAGCCGACCAAGCGCTATGCCCTAAAGAGTTTTTTTTTTAGAAAAAATACCGTTTTGGTTTTTCAACTCCCAGGGGAATTCCCCTGGGTATATTACCCAAAACCTTTCCGCATAATTAGGCCTCGTTGTCTAACAAATGGCAAAGTTTCATTGCGATTCCATTACGTTTTCTAGTAGATGTCGGAGCCACAAGCCATGCCTGTCACAATCATGATTTGAGAAAAAAATCTTACTTTTAGGGTATTTTCCTAGTTAATTTTTTTAATTCTTTTAAGTGTTACATCAGTGGCTAATGCACTCACATTTTATTAAATCTAGTTTATATTGGAGCAGCCATTTAAGCGCTATGCGCAAAAAAGCTAATTATTTTAAAAAAATAACGTTTTGGTTTTTCAACTCACAGGGGAATTTCCCTGGGTATATTACCCAAAATTTTGGTTTCTGCATAATAAGGCCATATTGTCTAACAAATGGCAAAGTTTCATTGCGATTCCATTATTTTTTCTAATAGATGTGCGAGGCACAAGCCATGCCTGTCACAATCATGATTTAAGAACAAAATCTCATTTTAGGGTATTTCCATAGTTAATTTATTAATTCTTTAAAGTGTTATATCAGTGACTAATGCACTCACATTTTATCAAATCTAATTTAAATTGGAGCAGCCATTTGAGCGCTATGCGCAAAAAAGCTAATTATTTTAAAAAAATACCGTTTTGGTTTTTCTACTCACAGGGGAATTCCCCTGGGTATATTACCCAAAATTTTGGTTTCCGCATAATTAGGCCTTTTTGTCTAACAAATGGAAAAGTTTAATTGCAATTTTAATACTTATTCTATTAGATGTCGGGACACAAGGCACAATCATGATTTGAGAACAAAATCTTATTTTTTAGGGTATTGCACTGGGTATTTTTTTTAATTCTTTTAGGTGTTTTATTAGTGGCTAATGCACTTATATTTTATTAAATCTAATTAAAATTTGGAGCAGCCGTTTAAGCGTTATGCGCAAAAAGAACTAATTTAAAAAAAATCCATTTTGGTTATTTATCTCCCAGGGGAATTCCCCTGGGTATATTACCCAAAAGTTTGTTTTTTACCTATCTAGGACATATTGTCTAACAAGTGACAAAGTTTTATTGCGATTCCATTACTTTTCCAGTATATGTTGGGGCCACAAGCCATGCATGTCACAATCATGATTTAAAACAAAATCTTATTTTTTAGGGTATTTCCCTAGGTAAATTTTTTAATTCTTTTAAGTGTTATATCAGTGGTTAATGCACTTACATTTCACCAAATTTAAACCAAGAGAGAAAAGCTGTTCAAGCGCTATGCCTCAAAAAGCTAAATTTTTATTAAAAAATACTGTTTTGGTTTTTAACGTCCCAGGGGAATTCCCCTAGATTTATTACCAAAAATTTTGGCTACTGCATATCTAAACTATGTGGTCTAACAAATTACCGAGTTTCATTATGATTCCATTACCCTTTCTGGTAGATGTTGGGTCCACAAGCCATGCCTGTCAAGCGTTTGACAAAAAAAAAAAAAAAAAAAAAAAAAACGGACAAAAACAATATGTGTCCCATTTTTCCAAATGGGACCCATAACTAAATAGTTTATGGTTTTTTAAACTGATCCCGTATTATAATTTACACGTTTCAAAAAAAACGATAAAACGGTTTATTTGCAATTGTATAAGACGTTGTTCTTTTGCATTTTTAGTCATAATTTGCAGACTGATCTTTGGGCATGACATTTGGTGAATAACAAACGGTTTCCCAAATTTAAAACTATAGACCTGTGAATAGGTATATACCTGTTTTAAATCTGCAACCCTTCAACTAAAGGGCGACGTACTAATCCACGAATTCAATCCGTCGGATAAAGCTTAATAAATAACTTTGACCCATTTTTTGAAAGTCCCCAATATTTTAATTCCTCTAAAACTAATAATAAGTCTCATTTAGGTACATAAGAAATAGAAGAAATAGTCCAATTTAAATATACAATAGCAATTACTGCGTGACAGAGAACTTCCCGACAGACACAAACCCATAAGCACGACCACCGATTTAAGAATTTTCAGCGCCGATTATTCTTTAACAGCCAATATTTCTACACTGGTAAAAATTACTCACTTCAAAATGCCAATACGTTAAAATATGATTTAATTGATTAAGAAAAGGGACAAACTGTCGCTACATACGGCCACGTAAATGTGCTATTATTACGTATATGAAACAGCTGAACAATGTATAAGAAAGAATATGACGTGGACGCCCCAATAGTAATGCCATCCAAAAAATTAAGAAATTTTGGAAATTTTATTTCGAACAACTCTAGTGTTAAACATTTGAAGTCTTGGTAATCCGACCGACATCTCTCTTGACTCTAACTATTACTAGTTATATACATTAAATTGTGTTATTGTATTGCGTTTTTAACTATCTGTTCCTATCGTCCTTATAATAATAGATGATATAATAGATGCGTTCGGCATTACAAAATCTTTTTTCTATGTACACATGGAGCGCTAACCATTAGTCAAAACAACAGTATTGTTTTTACCAAGCTAGGTTTCTAAACCATGATGTGCTCGTCATTAACCATTCGGGAACACGACCGTACTGGTTTGTTTTAGAGATAAATCTATAAAATGTCATAGGTAATAGCTTCGAGCGGTGGTTCTTCGGGTCAAGTCGATGAATCGAATTTTACTCAAATAAGGATCAACCTTAACATCAAGCATGGGGATTGTAGATTTGGAATAAATCATCAAGGAAGATATGTTGTTGACATTGAAGACAGAGTGTTTGAACTCACAACCGCCGTTTGCGAAAATTCGAAGTACTTGCCCCAACTACTAGCTACAGGTGGGTCGGTGATGGTGGTGTGCTATGCACTTTACAAGTTGGGTTACTTGGCCGGAGAGTTCTCAACCGGATGTCTGGAATTTGTATTGGAAGTCAACCCAGCAAAGTTGGCAACAATCCGTCGTCAAATAACCAAGGGGAGATTTGTCGAATCGCTCCAAGACGAGGTAGTGGATATCATACAGGAGCATATAATCGCACTCGCACATCTGAAGAATTTTACAATTCAATCAGCAAAAGGTTATAAAAATATGCTTAACGATTTCTTTTGTAATAAGTCGCTGCATTTATGCACAGACTTACTCAAGGATAACTATCTTGTTTCTTTTGTCAATAAAACATCTTAATCACTTATTTGCAGCAACTATACCAACAAAGTACTTTACTGATGCTTCCACATATTAATGGCCGTGTATATTGCTAATATTTTTTTACAGGGATTTCAATGAAAGAAATGGCCAAACAACCCGGTTTGGTTTTAGAGGGTGCAAATTTAAACCTGAAGAAGCCGGTGCCCCATTTCAGCACCTATATGCACCGTAGCGTAAGTTAATTGTTAATATATGTCTGCGTTATAAATTGGTAATCACCATCTTAATTTGCTTGTCTTAATTGCTCCACTATTCTACTTTTTGCCGTATTCACTGTAACGCCAACTGTTTTGAATGCATAGATATGTAGTAAAAAGCCAACTGGTTTCGATTGCATAGCTGTGTAGTAAATAAGCAACTAGTCTAAATATTTTTTAAATTGCATAGATATGTATGTGCGGTATAATTTTTAAATTGCTTAGATATTATAAGACCAGTCTCTGCTTTAAATAAAAAACGTTCTCTACCCATTACATATACTTCACAATTAGTCTAGTTTAGTTTATTCATTTTTTGCCAAGTATTAAAAAATGGCAAACGAATTAAAACATGATATGCATCAATTAGAAGGGGAAAAGCTTCATTCAATTATATTTAAACCGTTGCACTGTACTCATAATCATTTTACTAGACAAGTGGTCCATTATGATTATTTGTTCCTTATTTTTACACATTATTAGGTCAAAAATCTATAGAGAACCGTGGTCTAGTAGCAGGAACTGTAATTGATGTATCTTGAAAATAATTAGGATGTTTTTAACAAACAATTTTTACGGAGTTATAATACTTAAATGTACCAATATATGTTTTAAGCCTTAGCTATTTTGTAATTTCATTATTTTGCTTATTTCATACCTCGATCTAATAAAAACTTTCGCCTAGGTTTGGCGGCCGCGTCCGCTATATTTATTAAATTATATCTCTTTTTTTGACGTGTTTTAACGACTCTTCGTTTTGCCGTCTTTTCCCGTTCCTGTATCGTGATTATATTCGTTTGCCATTTTTAAAAACTGGGGCAAAAAATGAATAAACTATAAACTAAAACTTTGTATATCACTGTTTATTATGCATTTTGTAGTTTTGTTAAGTTTTGGCCAATATCACATGTTTGCACAAGTTTTTCTTTTTTTATTTCTTTATTGTTATGGTTTAATTTGCATTTATGATAAGGTGAAATCTGCCCCGATAACCGCATGCTTTCTCGGTTTCTCCTGGTTAAACTTCAGTTTAATTTACTCTCGTATTTTTATTATTAATTTTGGTTCTGTGTGTTTAACAAATAAATATGTTTGATTGAATGAATATTCCAATAATGAGTGTATATCACATTAAGAATTATGTTTAACTCTGTAAATTACTTTCAGGGACAAGGAGAACCTGCTCCGAAGGTGATAAAAATAGAATGATTATTTACGTTTATCAAGAATTGGTCCATGTTTAATTCCATGCCCATATCCATATTTTGTGGAAGTGAACTATATACCAGGGTTATTAAACTGTCTAAACATATAACATTGTACCGTTCCCTGTACTGTAAATATGTATATAAATGTATATTGCAGTAGCACAATTATTACTTTAAAATCAAGCGAGAATTAGAGAGTGTCAACCACGTGTTTTACCATCACCATTTTTTAAAACACTTAATGTATGCTATATATTTATGCGAGCAGGGTCCCTAACCACAATTTGTAATTTAAAAACCGAGTATGTAGTTTGTTTCTGCAAGCATAAACGCATGGTTCCCTGTGCTAACAATTCGATATTGTTATTCATGTTTCTACACAATATATGTTAATATCAGATATGTGCACGTCAGGTCCATGTTATCTAACATTCCAGAACGTTTTAAGCGGACTGCCTATAGTTTTGTTTCTGCAAGCATAAGCGCATGGGTCCCATAGTTATAAAACCACATTTCTTTTCCATGTGTAGTTAAAAAAATAATAATCGTGTTAGATTTTCAAACATTTTACCACAAGATGTTTTAAGTTATAGCCTCTTGTTAAACGCAGTAGTGAAATGCTTTAGTTTTTCATGGCTTCGTGCAATTTCCATGTGTTTAATACATAAATTTATGTTTTTACGTATCTGGGTCATGGTATTGCACACTTAGTAAAGTTTTATTCGATTTGACGTCTCCTTGTTAAAGATTTCAGGGCAATATGGCATGTCTGCCACAATTATGATTTAGGAACAAAATATAATTTTAGGGTATTTCCCTATGATGGGCGCAAGGTGTTCTGTCGATTGGCCGTGTGTTAACCCCCTTAGTTTTTCCATTCACGGGAATAAACAAAAAAAAGCCTGTACTATCCTCTATCCTATGTAACGCGCTTTTGCACTCAGTCAATACAGTCCGGGTAGTAAGTTAACGGCTACGTATTATTTCTTCGTAATTAATATTCTCTTTTTATTCTTACAGGCATTAAGTAATCTGCTGTCTAATACACGTGGTCATTTTTACAACTAATTGTATTTTATTTTACAGGTGACTTTTTGGGTTAAATTGAGATAATTATTTAAATACTCATTTTTTGGATTTTATTTTATACTTTGTCCATTTAATTTGTAATTTAAACTTGTCAACCAAATTGGATTTTTCTGGCCTACCATTTAAAAACATAAAGAAGAGAATGTGGTTCTTTCGTTCTTCCGGCGCGGCTCTTTTTTGCGACTGTAGTGAGCGCTTAATGGGGTTAATACTAATGCATAAGTGAAAAAAACAGAACCACACTTGTGTCTTTATCTTACACAGTGTTGTTTTCCTTTTATTGCGACAATGTTATTAGTTTTTCCACTCCCAGTGATTTTTTTGTGAAACATCAGTTAAAATGGCCCATTGAGTGCAAAAGGTTGTCGACCTCTGTCGTAGGCTATATTCAAATATTTTTTGTTCCTATTAAAATTGTCTTTTTACACTATTAAAATTGTCTAGATTTTACGATGTACTTAAGGAATATTCCGGAATAAATTAGGTTATTTTGTGTTGATTTCTTTTTCATAGTTTACTTTGTAACATTATAAGATTCTGTTACGTGTTTTCCCATGAAAAATTAAGTGGGTTTAATAAACATTTCATATTTTGTTTAAAAGATATAAACTTAAGAAAAACATTTGAAATTTATAACAAAAACTTAAAGCTCTGTATGATACGGTACGAAGTACACGCGAATTGAATCAGTAAGACATACCTGCTCTTTTACTCATTTGTAATGTAACATCTGTAAAGTCTAATCTGTTTTTAAACTCATGTTTTTAAAATGTCTATGTTAACCATTGTGAGGTCATTTTTCGTAATAATGAATATAGTTTTATAATTTTGTGAACCTCGTGGTTCTCTTCTTTTTGTACTGATGTTTGTAGTAAAACTACGTACATTTGCTTACTGAATTTATATAGACCTACGGAAAAACAGTTGGTAAGCTAATTGTTTATTATTATTTATTGTTTTATTTATGTAAAATTATTGTAATAGAAAACCGCTCATCGTTCAAGGCATGGTCCCGCCAATAATGAATCAACCATAGTGATATCTAGAGTGAGCAAACAGCGCATTTGAAATGTTCCTTGTGTTAAGGACTCGGGTGTATACAGGTCGCACCGGAAGAAGGCCTTACACGTAACATATATAGCCATTCATACTGAAAGCGGAAGATTTTAAATGGCAAAGCATCAATTATTACCACAATTTTCTATTTTATCGTTTAAAATCAAAACCTCGTGTAGAATAATCACCTAGCTTATTAAATACTGTATAGTAGTAAGCATCATGTCCAATTTTCTCGTGCATTAGTAATAACAATGTTGGTTTAAAAACTTATATGTATTTAGTTGAGATAAATAAAGTCAATCTGAGACGTAGATATAAGGAAAACATAATATTGGTAGAATTAATTACGTTACATGCTCGATTAATAATAATTTTTTGTGTAATAATGGTAAAATACGAAAAGATTTAATTGGTACACACTTGTATGTAGTTTGATATAAGTAAAGGTTTAACAATTGCACACCGTATTACAAGAGTGGTAACTGGCTTTGAAATCGGAAAAAAAGTTGGTTGTTTGTTTCGGTAAGGTAAGGTTTGGTGGAACTGATTTTCAAATATGCTTGGTATGTCTGTTGATCAATGGTACGTCTAAGCAAACTGGGCACGTAGTGCATTCATACACATATAGCACCGATAACATTGTCCACGGGTTCTAACGAACATTTGCACGACTGTTCACCCATGCACTCTCCAATCCATCTCGAAAATAATGGTTTTACTTTTGGTTTGGTGCATCTTGCCATACACCCGCCAGAACCACTGCATACCGGCTGCTTTCTGTGATGAAGCAACTAAGTAAACAGAAACAGGAAAAAACGGCAAAACGAACAGTCGTTAAAACAACTTATTTAAAAAGGTACCTAAAAAACAGACGCTGCCGCCACACCAAAGCGAAAAACAATGCTTTAAAAAACAAATATTAATTAAGTACATTACACAAGTTCCTATACAAAAACGGTGCAAGTGTCAAGCCAAACGTGGGATCGAAACATGGCTCGGTAAAAATTAAATTAGGCGATATACCAATGATTAAGGCGATATAAAGCCTTGAAGAAGCGTGCGTCATAGAGCACGATTAGTAATGAAGCAGGAGAGTAAGTGCATGATTTATTGCTTTTTAAACCCGCTGCTCTGCGGTAGCTGTTCAAACGTAAGATTATTTTTAATGTCATTTATTCATAATCAATATGCAGAATAGAATATATGAATTACGTAAGTTATTTATTTTCTAGGTCCGGTAAATACTTTAGAGCAACATACTAAGAACTTCACCAAAAAGAGAAAGACAGATATATACAAAATTTGTAAATACCTTGTTGCCTCTTCGTAAGTGTAATTTTGGCAGCGACAACTCATACGCGGATCAAACCCCATGCATCTATCATCGTTTGAACAGCTTCCAGTGCTTAAACATGTGCCTGGCGATGCAGTGATTTTTTAATCTGGCTCAGTTTCGAACCCACGATGGGCTTGTTAAGATCGCTTGTTTTATATAGTTAGGTTTATGTATTGACTGCATTAACCATTCCTTAATATGATCATACATTGATTGGGATAGATTTGTGCGTTTTAGTTTAGTTCCTTTTTGTTTCCACGAAAACATGAAGCAGGACTAGTGATAAAAATTTTAAAAACGGGAAAAAACGACAAAACGACAGTCGTTTTAAAATAAAAAATAAATTAGTAAAATTTGGTATAATTAGACGTGGCCGCTAAACCCAAATAAAAATATATATAAAAAGTAAAAATTAAAAAATAATTAATTCTTTAAAAAAAATACACTAAGCCTCATAATATGTAAATATGTAAACTCGTATGTAAACGTATGTAAATATGTAAACTTAAAGTTTAGACTACATTGAAATCAAACTCACAGGAAATTAATATTTTAAAATAATATCAATAGTATATAGGCTAGCTTATTATAATACCTCCCATTATATTTATTTTATTGCAATATGCTGTCAAATATAGTGGTTTTTAACATGAAAAAATGTTACTATTTACGTCCAACTACTTAATAACTTTTGTCGGCAATATTTCGGTACTTCAGTTTACATTTAGAATATACGTTAATTATTAATCTTCAAATAAATTTATTCCAAAATACTTAAAACTTTTTTAATCCAAAACAAATGAATTGAGATTCCACAATACTCTCACCATTTCGTGGATCGGGAACATTATCATTGTATCCCCTGATTGTTAGATCAGGCCTTGAAAATTGAATGTTACCAGCCGGATAATAATGTGCTACCGTGTATGACGTTTTGTACGAAAAACCCCCTTGAAAAACGTTGCCAACGTGCTTAGAACAAGAGAGGGTCTTGTAGAGGTTCTCCATAGCATTTGTGTATAATGACCTGATATGAAACACTACAGTTTAGCAATGTTATTCATTATTTATTTCCACTTATATCCATGTGTCTGCAATGTATCCTGCCTTTTACGATGATCTTTGTACAAACAGAATAAATTGTGAAAAGATGAATAAATAAAGTTGTAAAAAATTGAATCAATAAAGTTGTGAAAATGAACAAATTATACCTACCCGTGGGCTTATTTGGTTGCACTCGCAAAGGATCCGTTTTGTTATAATCAAACAGCTCCACATAAAACCGGAGCACAGACTCTTTAGCAGTTACACCGCCAGTTGAAAAGTCCCATCCGATATTTTCCCCGACTCCAGAGTCTCGATACGATGTGCCACTCTGTAATTTTGCCACGTTTATCCACCTTAAGTATTTTAATTAATTTAAAGTTTACGATCAACTATATGCTAGTCAGCATCAATCGGCTTTAGGTTATTTTAAGTTTTAAACCCACAGCGTAACAGAATAAGTTTTAAACCCACAGCGTTCTTTCAACAGATTATTTGTTTTTGTTTTAAATAAACAAAAAAGCAAAGCACTTACCTCAGAATGTGGCCAATTCGGCGTCCGTTGTACATTAGCTAGTGTTTGATCAGGATCGTTAGGTGCGGACTGCACTAAATGAATGGCCCAGCGCTTAGCTGTTACGCTTATACGTGAGTCCCATTCAAATGCAGGCAGATTGTGTAACGCTCTGTGTTGAACTTAGACATGTAAGTGTAAGGATAAAATATAATATTATATTGATGTTTGCAGCGAGAATGGAAAATACGAAGGGCGTTATAACATGGAAAATCATCAGATTACATCGCACCAATCGTCATTACCAGATTTATTGCAATGTGTGTATCATTGAGACGTTACTAAGGACATAGACGATAAGTTAGCAATTAGGTTAGAACCTGCAGCCTTCGGTAGATAAACGAGGCATCCACTCAGCAGACTATTTGATCGGACTTGTTGTGGAATAAATTATCTGGTTTATTTTATAGATGTCGGACTACTTTTAAAGGCTTAGGTTCTTCATGCCTTTGGCCAAGTCAAGTTTATTGAATTATCTAAAAAAACAATTTATTCTGATATGTTTGGGCTGACCTTAATTTCAATTAGCACTTTTTATGGGGTACAATTCTACAAATTTACAATTGTGTGGTCAAATTTTGTTTGCAGTGACAAAATAGAATTTGGCAACACAGTAGGCAGTGATTAAACTTTATTAATATTTATAAGTTTTTTCAATAAAATGAAGGATACCGTGTACTGAAGGATACCGGTAACCAAGTTATGTGCCAGTCGAATGAAATAAAATGACCTGAAAAAATTGTGGTAGCGCAGGCATTCGACTTGGAAAGAGTTCGGTGATGTATCATTAGGTTCAGTCGTAGAAACGGGTTGCATCGTAGTTGAAGTTTGAGCTTAGTCTATTAAACATTTTATTTAGACTATTAAACCATTTTATAAATAAATTGTTAACCTATTGTAAAAAGTCACACTTTTACAGTAATACACATTGTCAAAAACAAGTTTTTAGCAAGCCTAAATTATTATGGGTCCCATTTGGAGGAATGGGACACATATTGTTTTTGTCCTTTTTTTTTGTTTTTTAATTTTTTTTCGTCAAACGCTGGACAGGCATGGATTGTGGACTCAAAATCTACCAAAAGGGCTAATGAAGTTGCAATTAAACTTTGTCATTTGTTAGACAACATGGTCTAGATATGCAGAAACCAAAATTTTGGATGATAAATCCAGGGGAATTCTCTCTGGGACGTTAAAAACAAAAGTATTATTTTTTAAGAGAAATGTATATTTTTTGGGCATAGCGCATGAACTGCTTCTCCAATACTAATTAGATAAAATGTAAGTTAATTAGCCTCTGATATAACAGTTAATAGAATTAAAAAATTACTCAGGGAAATACCCTAAAAATAAGATTTTGTTCTCACATCATGATTGTGGCAGGCATGGCTCGTGGCCCTGATATCTAACTGAATGGATAATGAAATCGCAATTAAACTGTGTCATTTGTTAGACAAAATGGCCTACATACCAAAATTTTGGGTAATATACCCAGGGGTATTCCCCTGTGAGTTAAAAAAACCCCAAAACGTTATTTTTTAAAATAATTAGTTTTTTTTGCGCATAGCGCTTAAATGGCTGGTCCAATTTAAATTGGATTTGATAGAAAGTGGGTGCAATACTTAAAAGAATTTAAAAAAATAACTAGGGAAATACACTAAAAATAAGATTTTGTTCTTAAATCATGATTGTGACAGGCATCACTTGTGGCTCCGACATCTACTAGAAAAAAAATGGAATCGCAATGAAACTGTGCCATTTGTTAGACAACATGGCCTAATTAAACCAAAATTTTGGGTAATTTATTCAGGGAAATTTCCCTAGGAGGTGAAAAACTAAAACGGTATTTTTTTGTCTAGCTCTTTAGGGCATAGCGCTTGATCGACTGAAATGTTAGTTCGCTATCCGACGTTGTACCATTGAGAAAAAAAAAATACAATATTCTAGGGAAATACCCTAAAAATTACGACGTTTCTAAACCATGATTGTTACAGGCATGTCATATCGCGCCGACATCTCCAACATTCGCCAAAGCGGATCAAAACTGTTTGTTAGATTATCTAACAAACATCTAACTTTGATAACATTACTTAGATATGTAAAAACAGAAATTAATATAGTAAGCCCAGGAGGAATTTCCCGAAATAATGAAAAACTCAATCGGACTGTTTTGGAATTGACCTTCATTTTGACTACAGCGCTTGACAAGAAGCTTAAATTTAAAACATTTGTGGTAAAATGTTCGTAAATCTCGCACGCGTTTTCTTTTTTGAACTGCACATGGAAAAGAAGTTTGGTTTAATAACTAGAGAGTGTCAACCACGTGTTTAACCACCACTATTTGTAAAACACATGTTGTATGACAGATATTTATGCTACTGCTGCAGGGTCCCTAGCCACATTTTGTATTTTATACAATGAGTATGATGGTTTTTGTTTCTGCAAGCATAAACGCATGGGTCCCATAGTTATCAAACCAAACTTCTTCTCTATGTGTAGGTAAAAAAGAACAATCGTGTTAGATTTACGAAAGATTCACTACAAATGTTTTAAATTAAAGCTTTTTCTTCAAGTGTTGTATTAAAATAAAGCTAAATTCCTAAAACAGCCCGATTTAGATTTTGATGGGTTCGGGAAATTCCCCATGGGCTTAGTACATAAGTTTCTGTTTTTACATATGTGGGTGGCTAACGATCCAGCATTTCACCAAATCTGATCACAATTAGAGCAGCCGTTCAAACGGTATGGCCCAAAAAGCTAATTTTTTAGAAAAATAACCGTTTTGGATTTTAACGTCTCAGGGGAATTCCCCTAGATTTATCACCCACAATTTTTCTACAGCGTATTTAGACCATGTTGTCTAACAAATGACCAAGTTTTGTTACTATTCCATTATTCCTTCTGGTAGATGTCAGGGCGTCATGCCATGCCTGTCACAATCATGATTTGAGAACAAAATCTTTTTTAGGGTATTTTCCTAGATAAGTTGTTTTTTTTAATTGTTAAATTAGTAGGTAATGCACTTACATTCCATCAAATCTGAATCATATTGAAGCAGCCGTTCAAGGGCCATGCCCAAAAAAGCTAATTTTTTTAGAAAAAATACCGTTTTAGTGTTTAACGCCCCCGGGGAATTCCCCTGAATTTATTACCAAAAATTTTGGTTTCTGCATATCTAGGCGATGTTGTCTAACAAATCATCAAGTTTTATTGCGATCCCATTATTCCTTCTGGTAGATGTCGGGGCGCCATGCCATGCCTGTCAAGCGTTTGACGAAGAAAAAAAAAGAAAAAAAAAGAAAAAAAACACGGACAAAAACATTATGTGTCCAATTTGTTCAAATGGGACCCATAACTATGGAACCCATGCGTTTATGCTTGCAAAAACAAAACTATGACAGTCCGGTTAAAACTTTCTGGAATGTTGAATAACATGGACCTGACGTGCAAATATCTAACATTGACATATATTGTGTAATGAACATTAATATCAAGATCGAATAATTACCTCAAGTACCCATGCATTTATGCATGCAGTTATTGCACAATTTCCTTTTATTTTAAGGACAAAGAAAAAACGGAATAAATACACTAGTTAAAACACGTCAGTAAATACCCACATTCAATCGGGGAACATAATGGTCGTTAAACCTTACATTAACTAAATCAACATAACAAAAAAGTTCATACGTTAACCCAAGCACTTACTTGGGACAAATATTGACCACGGAGCAGTGGCATAACCACAGCAAAGAGGAAGTGTTGATATACGGGACGTCCATGGCGTGCTGCCTTTACTTGCAATATATAGACGTTGGGAGTTTGGTTGGAGAGTGTTCGATGCATATAATACAAAATCTTGACGCCATCCTCCTGTAAAAATGAGTTATACAATATGTAAATGAGTAGGGTAATTTGCGCGATTGGTAAATGTGGTTTAAGTGACGAGATCACCCACTGAGTGTTCAGTAGGGATTCCGATTTTAATCGCATGGTAACATAAAAACAATACGGTAGTATGGCCGAATGGTTAACGTGACCAATAGGTAGAGTAATTCTAGACAAAGCGTTTTGATTGACGAGCCTATCAGATGTTCGAAACCCAGTCCGGCAATGAATAAACAAAATAAATGATGTAAATGTTAATACGAAGAGGAAAAAACATGAGCATCAACTTCTTTCGAGAATAAACGAATGTATGCCTCACCTATAGGAGTGAATTTAAATGTACTCAGTATAATGCGGTATAGGCCTATACTCTGTTATAACATGTATAACACTGGGCATATATAGGTCCCTAGTTTGTGTAGTTTATTTGTTTGCTCCTGTGTTACAATAAAAAAGAATAGAACAATTATTTCAAGTTAAGGAGACAGGATAAAACTGCAAAACTACATTAGTTAAAACACGTCAGTAAATAGAAATATTACAAATTACGGGGAAAATGACGTGGCCGTTAAATTTTGAGATGACTATAGTTATGTGCAATGAAATAGGTACCTGCGGTGCAACTTGTTTTACGTATCAGCCATTTATTCCCTGTCCCAGGGTTCCGAGCTTTGCAGAAATAGATTAAGTATTGTAAGCTCCTACCGGGCTGCAGAAAGATGTTGTAACCAAAGGGTGCAACCAATTATGGACATTTAATATAACTATTATAGACATTTAATATAACCGATTATTTACATTAAATATGTCAACCACGTGTTCAAGCATCACTATTTGTAAAACACAATTTTTATGCCATGTGTTTATGCAAGCAGGGTCCATAACCATATTTGGTGTATTTTATATACCGAGTATAAGGTTAATTTCTGCAGGCAGTAACGCATGGATCCCCGAAGTAACAAACCAACTTGTTATACTTGTTATTGTAAGTTTTAATCCATGACATACCTTTTATAATCAGCATATAAAGCTAAAATTAATGTTTTAGGTTATTTCCTTTGGTAAATTTGAAATGTATTCTATGTGGTACAACAGTGGATAAAGCTGTAACACTCTACCAAATGTGATTAAAATTGGAACATCCGTTTAAGCGCTATGCCCCAAAAGGCTTAAATAC
This sequence comes from Ciona savignyi, assembly GCA_000149265.1. Taxonomy (NCBI): domain Eukaryota; kingdom Metazoa; phylum Chordata; class Ascidiacea; order Phlebobranchia; family Cionidae; genus Ciona; species Ciona savignyi. Next base: position 278,779 of record CH002143.1, on the reverse strand, counting down.
TGTTTTGGTTACGTTCCAGGGGAATTCCTAAAAATTAATTACCCAAATTTTTGGTCTCTTCATAATGAAATCATGCTGGCTAACAAATGGAAAAAGTTTCAATATGCACATGCCATCTCTGTCACAATTATGATTATGGCACAAATCTTCATTTTTGGGATATTTTTAAGGTAATTATATTCTAATTCTAATTGGTAAAGCACTGGATAACACACTAAGTTTTTAACAAAAAGTCTGGACATAATTACAGCTGCTGCTCATAGGGTATGCTTTTAAAATATAAATTTTTAGACGAAAATACTGTTTTGATTTTTAACGTCTCAGGGGAATTCCCTTGGATTTATTATTTGCAATTTTGGTTCCTGCATATCTAGATCATGTTCTCTGACAAAAGATTAAGTTTCCTTTAAGTTGCAATTCCATTACTAATTTTCATAGATGGGGAGGCGACATGCATTGCCATATCACCCCGACATCTTCAACAAGTAATTGAATTAGCCGTGGAAAACTAAATTGGTCTGTTTTAGGAATTTAGCTACCTTTCACTATAACGCTTGACAAGATACTTTAATTTATTTTCATATGTGGTAAAATATTCGTAAATATGACACGAATATTATTTTTAAATGCACATAGAAAGGAAGTTTGGTTTAATAACTAGAGAGTGTCAACCACGTGTTTAACCACCCACTATTTGTAAACCACATGTTGTATGCCATATATTCATGCTACAGGGTCCCTAACCACAGTTTGTATTTTTTACACCGATGTTATAGTTTGTTACTGGTAGCATAAACGCATGGGTCCCTGAGGTAACAATCTATTTATCCATGTTCATTACCCAACATATTTATTGTGCGATATGTGCACGCCAGGTCCATGTTATTCAAAAGTCCAGAAAAGTTTTAAACGGACTGCAAATAGTTTTGTTTCTGCAAGCATAAACGGATAGGTCCCATAGTTGTTAAACCAAACTTCTTTTCATGTGTATTGTGTAGTTAGAAAAAGAATATTCGTGTAAGATTTACTAACATTTCACGACAAATGTTTTAAATTAAAGCCTATTGTCAAGCAAGCACTGTAGTGAAATAAAGCTAAATTCCCCACACAGCCCGCTTTAGTTTTTCACGGCTTCGGGAAATTCCCCTGGGTTCAGTACATAAATTTCTGTGTTGACATATCTTGGTTATGTTATCTAACAATTTTTAAAGTCATAATCCGATTTGACGATTCTTTGTTGGAGATGTCGGGGCAATATGGCATGTCTGTCACTATCAATATTTAAGAACAAAATCTTATTGTTTAGGGTATTTTCCTAAATATTTTTTTTATTTCTTCTAAGATTTAAATCAGTGGCTAATGCACTTACATTTCACCAAATCTGATTGAAAATGGAACAGCCGTGTTCTAGCGTTATACCCCCAAAAAAACTATTTTTAGAACAAAATACCGTTTTGGTTTTTAACGTACCCGGGAGAATTCCCCTGGATTTATGACCCAAAATATTGGGTTCTGCATATCTTAGCCATATTGCCTAATAATTCACAATTTTT
>CH002143.1:248701-276262 GCA_000149265.1 Ciona savignyi | reverse complement strand
TTTTGGTAGATGACGGGCCCACAAATCATACTTGTCACAATCATGGTTTAGGAATAAATCTTCATTTTTAGGGTTTTTCACCAGGGTATTTTTTTCTTTCTTCTAAGTGGTGAAGCAGTTGCTAATGAACTTATATTCCACCAAATTTAATTTAAATTAGAGCAGGCGTTCAAGCGCTATTCCCCAAAAAGCTAAATTTTTATAAAAAAATGCTCATTTGCTTTTTAACGACTCAGGGAAATTCCCCTAAATTTTTCACCTAAAAGTTTAGTTTTTGCATATCTAGACCATGTTGTCTAACAAATGACAAAGTTTTATTGTGATTCCATTACCTCTTTTGGTAGATGTCGGGCCACAAGCCATATCTGTTACAATCATGGTTTAGGAATAAATCTTCATTTTTAGGGTATTTCCCTAGATAACTTTTTTTTCTTTCTTTTAAGTGATAAAACAGTTACTAATGAACTTACATTCCACCAAATCTGATTTAAATTGGAGCAAGCGTTTAAGCGCTATGCCCAAAAGAGCTAAATTTTTTAGAAAAAAAATAGGTTTTGGTTTTTTAACTTCCGTGGGGAATTCCCCTGGTTTAATAACCCAAAATTTTTGTTTCTGCATATCTAGTCCATGTTGTCTAAAAAATGTCAAATTTTCATTGCGATTCAATTACCCCTTTTGTAGATGTCGGGTCCACAAATCATACCTGTCACAATCATGGTTTAAGAATAAATCTTCATTTTTAAGGTATTTCCCTAGATAACTTTTTTCTTTCTTTTAAGTGATAAAGCAGTTGCTAATGAACTTACAATCCACCAAATCTAATTCAAATTAGAGGAAGCGTTTAAGCGCTATGCCCAAAAAAGCTAAATTTTTGAAAAAAGTACCGTTTTGGTTTTTACCGTCCCTGGGGAATTCCCCTAGAATTATCACCTAAAATTTTGGTGTCTTCATATTAAGACCATGTTTTCTAACAAATTACCAAGTTTTACTGTGATTCCATTACCCCTTTTGGTAGATGTTAGGTACACAAGCCATGCCTGTCAAGCGTTTGATGAAAAAAAAAAAAGAAAAAAAAAACGGACAAAAACAATATGTGTCCCATTTTTCCAAATGGGACCCATAACTATAGGACCCATGCGTTTCTCCTTGCAAAAACAAACTATATATGTATAAAATATACTAAATGTGGTTGACATTTTCTTGTATTATATATTGGATATACTTTTTGTCAAACTGTATAAATTTTTAGGCAAATATTTAGAGCTGAAAACGCCATTTGACAATTGGTTATGTGAGCTTTTAAAGCATATTTAATCGGCTATTTTCTTGGGCAAGACTCACACCAGCTACCCGCTAACCCAAATAGATAAAAGTTTGAACAGAAGTATTGTGTTAATCATACAGAACTGCAATAGAATATTTGAAGTAATCTGTTGGTCGCCCGCGTGATGTCACAGTCTCATGATAATGGTTTCCAAGTAAACAGTATAAAAATATTTTCAAAATATTGTTAAATATATATCGTAAATATGTACTGCATCAAGTTATCCTTCTTGTTTGAGTCCGTCAAAGGGTTGTAGATTCGAAACTGGCCGCTAGCTGGCATTCCTTTTTATTTGGCAAATAACTTGTGCCCGTTGAGTTTACCCATTTAGATAAATAAACACAATTATTATTTCCAGTCCTATGTGTAGTTAAGTATGCAATGCCATAGCGCTACTCGTACCTGGAATACATCTGAAATGATGTAATTTCCCCTTCATGTGTGCTGAATGTAACTGATCGCCATGGTGGTGTCGGTAAAGATTGTGATGTGGTATACATGTATACGAAAGGAGGTGGAGCGGCATAAAAAACACGGACTTGCGCGAGGTTGACGGTCGACACTGTTGTAACAAAGGATACAACATTGAAGATTATCCTGGTGATTAGAAAAAACATAAGGGGTGTTATAATATTGATAATTCTCCAATTACATCGTGCCTATTGCGGTCCACTGTGACAATTTCCGCTAATTACCCTTCACAAGGACACAACCAACCAGCTAGCGACTAGATTTGAACCTTAACCATTCAGATTAAAAAAATGCACCAATTTTACAATCTAATAGGCAAATTAATATTTGTTTTAAAGGTTGTGTTCTTGTAACCTTTTGAACGATTATTGCAAAAAATCTCATTTATGTGTAAAATTTAAGAAAAACGACCAATGAACCAAATGAGTCCAAACTTGTTCAGTACCGTGTTTTTTAACAACCATTAAGGCCATAATTGCGGCATCGTGAAATTATTTATCGAATAATCTATCAGTGATGTGGTTAGACAGCTTTTAAATGAATGGCTGTAGAAATACACGAAAATTTATTGAATGAATTGGACGAGATAATCGGTATGTTCATACTAACGTTCCAAAGCTTTAATTCTATCTAACGTTCCAAAGCTTCAACTCATAAATCTATAATAAACAGATGGTTAAAATTTCTTAGGCTACTGCTGCTGTTACAACAGCGTTAAGTTTTTTTTATATAAACTTCGGTATATTTATCGGTTGTCTTTACCGTTAGATAGCACGACCGTACAATATATCTATTGATAACTAAATAATTTGTATAATAGAATAGATTGGGAATTGTTTGTTCCCGTAACCGAATGGTAAACGGAACGAATTTTATACGATTTCATACAAAACCTGTCTTCGGGACGAGCCCATCATGGAATCGAACCTTGGCCAGAAAAATATATTGGAAAGTTATATTGGATGTGGTCAGTTGTAACATCTATATATGTTTTAACAATATTATTGGATTTACATGTAGACGTCGTAGTGGTACTTTGAGTTGTTGCAGGTATCCGGTCGGAATTTGAGTCTTGGGTGTCGGTTGAGCAAAAGCCACATGTCAGCGGACAGTGGAGAATCATGTGACTGTTTAATTACAGGTGTTAGGATGGGAAAGGAGTATATTTATGTTTATCCCCTTGAATGAAAAAAAACAAGGGGGTTAAAACACGGGCAATCGTCAGATTAATCGCCAAAAAGGGTGTTTTACTACAACTTACAATCTTTTGAGTGATGTTGCATTGCAGGCGCCTTGGCACGTTTTCAAACATTCACAATCTGATACGTCATTCTCGCATGCTGAAATTGAATTGAAGTTATAATCGGAAATAGCACTATACATTTTACCTGTTTCGTTGTACAACTGAAAATACCACACAAAAGAATAAGACACTTAAGCATATATCCTCTTGACCGCGGTATAGGTTTAATATACATTAGTATAAGTTTTTTGTTTATCTCCGAAAATGGGAACACGCGAGGGGCATAAACGCACGGGTCGTCATTACTCCGCGCCGACCGAGCTCTTGCAGTGTGTTTTTAGTACGATTCAGACCTTTAATTAAGTAGAACTTATCTTTCCACTAGGTCAGAAAATGTTTGTTAAGTGCCTTGTCACAACTTTCACAACTGTATTGTTAGTGACAAGTTTCCAATCTACAACCCTTCGGCTGAAAGGCGAATAAAAAGTTTTGCTAGATAATAAGTAATTCAATCGCTTACTTTCGCAGTATTCATTAAAGCAACTCATCCACAAATACTGCGTGGTGCGTGGTCCAATTGATCGCTCCCGAACTTTTATATTCAACCCTCGTCTGTAAATAGAAATATTTTTTAAAATGGACACGTTTTTACCGACAACCAGACAACGGTTCGGCTAGCGGAATTAGGATAGGATATTTAAGTTTATCCCTGTGAATGAGAAAACCAAGGGGATTAACACACGGGCAAGTGTCAGATTACCTTGCGCGCGCCGTCGGGTTACCGGAGCTATTGTAGTGTATTGTGTATGATAGACACATTCCTTCAATTTGGTAGAACCCATTAATCCACTGGGTTTGGGCAATGTCCGTATATTGCTTGCTTAAGGACACAACCGACTAGCCAGCGACCAATTTCGTATCTGCAAACCTTCGTGTGAAAGGGAACGCACTTAACCACTAGACTAATATGTCGGAAAGTACTAAACTTTATATGTAGGATAATCACGATACAATTAGTATCTTACAGAATTAGCATGGCGATTATCGATATATCGTTGCAGCCATACTTGCAACCAGTGTTACGGTGTTATGGCTGAATGCTTAACGCGAGCCATACACATTCCAATTCTATACATAAACGGTCTTAGTGACGAGACCACAATTGGATTGAAACTTAGCCCGGCAAAATAAACAAACCTGCAACAACTAAACTCTCCCCACTCGCTGGTTAATGATTGCTTTCTCACAGGTGAATTCATTTGACCATCAGTGACGATCACGGTTGTGTTTATCAGATTGCTCTACAAAATCCAATGGGAACAGGCAATAGTGTTAATTGTGTGAGTATCAATACATGGTGCACTCTAACTGAATTCATGTATTATGCAGACGATCATATAACTAAAAATCTATATTTACAACCCCACATATAGCCTGCAAAGTGTCGCCTTTCAGCCGAAGGTTGAATATTTGACACTGATTTTTCGGTAGTGTTTTGTGACAACCGACATTGAATAAACCCAGTGTAATGATGGGTTCTACCAAATTAAAGAAACGTCTGTAACATTTACAACACACATACATAGCTCTTGTAATCCAGCGATGTCGCGAGCTAAACTCACGATTACCCATGTGTTAAAACACCCACTTCGTTTTCCCACCAATTCTATAAAACGATTTTCACACTTGGTTAAATAAAAATAATTTAAAAAAAACATGCCGTATCCAACAAAGTATTATTACCAATTTATAATCCAGAGACTTACGTCTATAAGATTGGTTTCCGGTTTTATTGTATGCAAATTGCCTTCGGGTAATAAATCCTGTGCCTCAATACTACTACCTGTGTATTGGAATCTAATATCCTGAGCTGGGTTGCCGCTTGACAAGGTTATCTGAAATATCAAATACTTGTGGGTCACATTTGAAAAAAAACTGCACACATTAATTTGTCCATTTTTTTGTTTTGTTAGCTGTTTACCATTGCAGTGGAAAATAACCGAGTGCGATCAAAAAGAAAGACGACCAAAAATAAAACATTTCAAGAATACTAGACATCGGTAGTCGACACAGGGGGGTTGTTATCATTGATGAAATTCAAGATGACGTATAAAAAATTAAATTGATATCTATGCGCGGTCGGATCTGAGTGGTACACTCTGAATCATAGTTATTAAGTGTAGGTTTTTTAAGTAACAATGGAGGTGTTTCCTTAATGTTGGTATGGTTGGTAGCAGTATGTGCTACACTTCGCGCTAGTGTATCCTGCTTAGCTTTGCATTTGTTTAATAACCTAGATAACGTTCGTGAAATAAATGTGTAATGATGGTACATTTTCTAGTTACGAATTGGGAAAACAAGGTTTTAATGTTTTTACCCGGCTTTAAGTTTAAGTCTAAGCTTCTGTTTTAAGTTGTAAAAATTAATAGGCTTGTGACCATAGGAAGAAACGAACTTATGTCGTGCGAATCGCTTCGTAACGTAGACTTAACCTAAACTCCTCGATGAGAATCTCCTGTGCGCTAACTTCAGCCAGCATTTTATCATCTAACTTACGGATCTACATATTAACGATATCTGCTATCTTCCCTAAATTAATGATTCATTCGCTGAATAATTTCGCTTGAACGAACTTCCTTTTTCTTATAGATGTATTTATTACCTTAAATTATTTTATTTTATAGGCAATATGGCCCAAATGTTGTAAAACGATTCAAAATGTTTTATTTTATATGCATTGTTGGCATGGACCCAATTGATTTTTAATTAAAGGGGAACTGAAGTCAATTTTAAGAATATCTTAATCAATGGAAAAAAATACGCTGATTTCAAAAATCATATCAGTTTTTTCCAATATTTTTTTGTTAAAGAGTTATGAGCAAATATGCATTTCATTTTATGTTAGGGGATTTCCCGTATTACGTCATTGACGTTGTTGAAATTTCGTGCCTATATGCATTGTATACAATCACGTGTCAGTTTAGAGATGAATTAGTAACAGAAGCGCTTGCAGGAGCGTGGTATTTTCGTTTTTTTATGGAGACTTAGCATAACACTTGTCATATAGCCTTACTGAACCAATGTACATGGTGACAGCTTACTTTAAGCGCGGTCATTAAGGCCTGCACGGTCCTGGACCTAAGCTGAATGCTGAGGTATACAGGTCTCGTATTTAAATGACTTTAGAATAATAAGTCTTAGCAATTTATATCATAAATCATAAAAGTAAAGAAAGAACAAGACAACTAGAACAGAATGCAATAAACTGTAACTGCCAGCAATTTATAAAAATAAACCAGCCATCAAGCAAAGGCTAGACCAGGGGTGGGCAACCTTTCTCGGCCTGGGTGCCAAAATCGGCTAAAATTAATGGAAAAATCCTTCCGCGTGCCAACTAACAATTTGTGAGAACATAGTTCTGTTTTTGAATATTTACTCCTACTACAATAGGAGTTCTGTACTTTTGAATTGCACTAATGTGACATCAAATAGCTTCTTGTGATGTCATAAATGCCTATAGCCTGTAAGCTTTTATGACAAATTGTTTGTTAAGTTGATTAGAAGAAAAGTTGCGAAAAAACTTAATTTTACAGTTTTTTTCCAGAAGCGTCGTTTAAATTTTTTGAAAGGTGCTTACCGGTCCCAGAAAATTGTCTCGCGGTCCCCAAAAGACCGCGGACCGCAGTTTGAGAACCGCTGTTTTACAGTAATGACTTTTAATTTTTATCTTTACTGCAAAATAAGCAAGCACTGTACTATTACTGATAGAGCAAACCTTAGGCAGGTGAAAAAGTGTGTTCAATGATGAATTTTTACTCTCATTAACGCAATTTGATAAACGTAACGATGAGCTTATGTGAAATAAGTTACCGGTCTTTTTTACTTGCCGAAATATGCATTTATGACCTTTACCGATACCGAATGACCTTACCGGTACATCGTACATCATGTTTAGCCTTATAACACTTTGTATCTCAAATTGCTAACAAAAGTAAATTAGGATGCTAAGGGTAACTGATATTAACTACATCTGGTTGGCTGCACAAACGTACAAATTTCTCTCGCGTCCGATTCGGCTGTGGCAGCAGGTTGAGAAATTTGCAAGCGGATTGTTGTACTCCTTTGGTGTTTGTTGAGTAACAATAACACGGTAATAAATAGGATAGGATAGGATAGGATAATCATGTTTATCCCCGTGAATGGGAAAACCCCAGGGGTTATCACACGGGCAATCGTCAGATCACCTCGCGCCCATCGTCGGGTTACCGGAGCTATTGCAGTGTGTTGTATGTGATAGACACGTTCCTTCAATTTGGTAGAACCCATTAATCCGCTGGGTTCAGGCAATGTTCGTAAAGTGCCTTGCCCAAGGACACAACCGACTAGCCAGCGACCAGTTTCGCACCTGCAACCTTTCGATTGAAAGGCGACGCACTTAACCGCTAGACCAGGGGTGGGCAACCTTTCTCGGCCTGGGTGCCAAAATCGGCTAAAATTAATGGAAAAATCCTTCCGCGTGCCAACTAACAATTTGTGAGAACATAGTTCTGTTTTTGAATATTTACTCCTACTACAATAGGAGTTCTGTACTTTTGAATTGCACTAATGTGACATCAAATAGCTTCTTGTGATGTCATAAATGCCTATAGCCTGTAAGCTTTTATGACAAATTGTTTGTTAAGTTGATTAGAAGAAAAGTTGCGAAAAAACTTAATTTTACAGTTTTTTTCCAGAAGCGTCGTTTAAATTTTTTGAAAGGTGCTTACCGGTCCCAGAAAATTGTCTCGCGGTCCCCAAAAGACCGCGGGACCGCCAGTTTGAGAACCGCTGTTTTACAGTAATGACTTTTAATTTTTATCTTTACTGCAAAATAAGCAAGCACTGTACTATTACTGATAGAGCAAACCTTAGGCAGGTGAAAAAGTGTGTTCAATGATGAATTTTTACTCTCATTAACGCAATTTGATAAACGTAACGATGAGCTTATGTGAAATAAGTTACCGGTCTTTTTTACTTGCCGAAATATGCATTTATGACCTTTACCGATACCGAATGACCTTACCGGTACATCGTACATCATGTTTAGCCTTATAACACTTTGTATCTCAAATTGCTAACAAAAGTAAATTAGGATGCTAAGGGTAACTGATATTAACTACATCTGGTTGGCTGCACAAACGTACAAATTTCTCTCGCGTCCGATTCGGCTGTGGCAGCAGGTTGAGAAATTTGCAAGCGGGATTGTTGTACTCTTTGGTGTTTGTTGAGTAACAATAACACGGTAATAAATAGGATAGGATAGGATAGGATAATCATGTTTATCCCCGTGAATGGGGAAAACCCCAGGGGTTATCACACGGGCAATCGTCAGATCACCTCGCGCCCATCGTCGGGTTACCGGAGCTATTGCAGTGTGTTGTATGTGATAGACACGTTCCTTCAATTTGGTAGAACCCATTAATCCGCTGGGTTCAGGCAATGTTCGTAAAGTGCCTTGCCCAAGGACACAACCGACTAGCCAGCGACCAGTTTCGCACCTGCAACCTTTCGATTGAAAGGCGACGCACTTAACCGCTAGACCATCGGGCCGGATAAATAATCAAATGTTTACTTCACAACGGTAATAAACATTTTATTCACGTGGCCAAAGCTCAAATAATACAACAACTTTTAAGTTATCATCTTTAAGAGAAAGGAATCTAATTTCCTTGAACTAGCGTGCCAGAAATACGAGCTCGCGTGCCAAGTTGGGCACGCGTGCCAGGGGGTTGCCCATGCCTGCGCTAGACCATCGGGCCGGATAAATAATCAAATGTTTACTTCACAACGGTAATAAACATTTTATTCACGTGGCCAAAGCTCAAATAATACAACAACTTTTAAGTTATCATCTTTAAGAGAAAGGAATCTAATTTCCTTGAACTAGCGTGCCAGAAATACGAGCTCGCGTGCCAAGTTGGGCACGCGTGCCAGGGGTTGCCCATGCCTGGGCTAGACTATGCGGTGGGAAAAGCCTATTTCTTTCATGGTTTACCTTGGCTGTTTGTATAATGTTCTGCTGTTGTGTATGTGGTGCATTTAATGTCTGCTGTTATTGAAGCTGAGCATTAGCCTACTGGTTAAGAATACCACTTATTGCATAAACCAGTTAATCCACAGTAGCCGATGTGTAGTCTGACAGTAAGTACACAGCAAGCACTCAAATACGTAAGTGAAAAATATATATAATATATCTCTACTTAACTACCCAAATAAGTTAATAAGAATATACCACTTTTCCAGTTTAATTCTTTTTATTAGATATTGTAAAATGCCTAAAGTTAAGCCACTGAGAATGAAGGAAGAGTGATTGGAGCATATTGTTTTGCTCCGGGATGTACAAATTCCTATTACAGCACTCGAAATTCCAATCCACCTGTGCTCTTCCATCGATTTCCTCACAACGACAAAAAACAGATGAAGCAATGGATACAACAATGCAAGCGTTCTAAACTACCTGGAAAAAGAACCGCAGTGTGTAGTGCACATATTTGTGACAAGGATTATCATAGTAAAATTGTATTTGACTCCAATGGAGTGGCCGAGATGATGAAAACAAACCGCTTGGTGAAAAATACAGTTCCAACAATTTTTAATTTTTCTGATTATGATTTTAAACATAGTGATCAACCCAGTACATCAAGTGCAACTTCAAGAACTTCTTTATCCAAGTAGATAATTGAAAAATAAGGGCTTTTAGTAGTGCAAGTCCAGTGTGGTGTTATTTTGTGTACAAATGCATGTACATTCATGCAGCATAAACATTCTTGCGGTGTGTCCATACGAATACAGTTATTGCAACGGCACGAAGTCATGTCAATAGGTAATGTTTCTAAATAAACATTTTCTTCTATGGGGCTTGCATCTTCAGAGATACTTTCAGACGTTTTCCTTGGTTCAAACAAATATGACTAAATTTGTGTTATTTTATTGTGTACAATAAAATTTCTTTCATCCATGCCAGAATGCTGAAAACCATGTCATCCAATCTTTAGTGTTACAACATTAACTTAAATTTACTCTAGAAATGAAGAAAACAAAAGAAATTAGTTACATCTTCTATGCATATGTATGCCAAATCTCTCACACTCTCAGTTTGTAGCCTAGGGGTTGATAATAACATTGCTAGTCTATATTGCAGATTATAGCTATATATTGAAAAGCAACAATCATGAAAGAAATAGGCTGTTTCCACCGCATAGTCTGATCTTTGATTGATGGCTGGTTTATTTCTATAAATTGCTGGCAGTTACAGTTTACATGCCTCCTGTTCTAGTTTTCTTGTTCTGTCTTCACTTCTATGATTTATGATATAAATTGCTAAGACTTAGTATTCTAAAGTCATTTAAATACGAGACCTGTATACCTCAGCATTCAGCTTAGGTCCAGGACCGTGCAGGCCTGAATGAGCGCGCTTTAGGTAAGCTGTCACGCGCGTACATTGGTTCAGTTAGGCTATATAACAAGTGTTATGCTAAGTCTCCATAAAAAAATAAAAATACAGCGCTCCTGCAGGCGCTTCTGTTACTAATTCACCTCTTAACTGGCACATGATTGTATACAACGCATATAGGCACGAAATCTCAACAACGTCAGTGACGTAATACGGGAAATCCCCTAACATAAAATAAAATGCATATTTGCTCATAACTCTTTAACAAAAAAATATTGGAAGAAACTGATTTGATGTTTAAAATCAGAGTATTTTTTTCCATTTATTAAGATATTCTTAAAATTGACTTCAGTTCCTTGTATAAAACTAAAAACGGGACCTACAAGCCAAACATAATGTTATTTTTTCTATATCTACTTTAGTATACATTTTCCAGCCCAGATTTCATATAAAGCATACTTAGGTATTATTTTTTGGTTTTCTAAAAAACTGCTCGGGCCTGTTAGGCCTTTATGATCTGCAAACAACCCGTTTCCCATTTTTTACAGGGTTTAGTCTGGTACCCACGATGCTAAGACTATTTTGACGATCGCAAAACAGAAAAAGTAATAGTTGGGCTAATATTTCTTTTATATATTGTTGCTTCTAAGGGCCCCTCAAAAGAAATATTAAGAAATTCGATACCAAAGGACTTTTAGTTTTCTAAATGACACCACTTACGTTCGCCGCTCCTGTTCGACAAACAGCGAAAAACATTAACGCAGCTAAAATTCTTGACTTTAAATCTTCATTATTCAGTTTAAAATTCTGTAAAAAAATGTAAAATTTAAATTTTTGGACCAGTACAACGATAAAATAAAAAAGTTTTTCATGTGATTTTATTATAAAAACCTAAGCCCGGTTTGCTTTAGCCACTTAAATTCTCGTTAGTGGTAAATATGTTTAAAAGATTTGTCCACTATTACAGTAGCTTACTAAAATCTTTTTAAAACTACTTAATAAATTTCTAAAATGCAAATAGGAATGAAAATTAATACAAAGTCTGACAGAATAGTCTACTGGTTTATTGAGTCGTCTTCGAGTCGAAGGGTTGCAGATTCAATACTGGTGGCTAGCTAATCAGTTGTGTCTTTGGGCAAGGTAGGCCTATTTACCAAACATTACCCGAACCCATGGGCATAATGGGTTCTACTAAATGGAAGGAATGTTTGAATCAAACACAACACACTGCAATAGCTCCGGTAACCCGACGGTGGGTGCGAGGTGTTCTGACGATTGTTCGTGTGCTAACCCCATTGGTTTTCGCACTTACGGGAATAAACATAAATATCCTGTCCTGTCGTATCGCAGTTAAAGCAAAGTGTAGCGAAAAAATAATAATAATATTGTTATGCATACGCGAAAGATATAAGGAATATTACTGAGTATTTTAAAAATGACACAGTAACCGCGGGGTCAAAACTTAGAATGGTAGAAAGTTAAATCACCTACTTCAAGAATCAGAGTGAACCTGTCGTTATCTTGGCCTTCCTCGACTTGTTGAAGCAAACTTGTGTGAACGGCTCAGTTTATCATTCGTATTTATACGTATTACGAACGATTTTCATACAACGTGGCGTGTTAATCGGATTAATCGGAGAAACAATTTGCATTGGGAAAATTCTTTGCGTCTCACGCGGTGTTAACTTTGGCCATTACACTTCATTCGATTTGTATATCGTAACAAGAGCATTTGAATAATAGACATAATTTAAGCAACAGTTTCATTATCAATTATTCTAGCTTGTAAAACGCAATCCCATTAAAGTATCTTATATACTTTTACATTAAAACAAGATTTGTCAGAATAGAAAATAATTGATCATGTTTTATTTTCGTGAATCGGAAAATTCAAGGGGCGTTAACACACAGGCAATCATCAGATTAGCTCGGGTCCACCTTCGGTTTACAGAAGCTATTGGAGTTTCGCGTGTATGATTCAGACTCTCTTTTAACTTGGTAGAAGTCATATTTCACTAGGTTTGGGCAATGTCTATTTAACACCTTTTCCAAATTCAAAACTTAAAATCTATAGACCTGTTTTAAACCTGCAATTCTTCGGCTTAAAAGCGACGCACTAGCCCACGGAGTCAATCGGTCGGATAAAGCTTAATAAATATCTTTGACCCATTTTCTAAAAAATCCCTAATATTCCAATTCCTCTAACACTAATGATAAGTCTCATTAAGCTACATAATAAAAGGAAGAAAGAGTCCAATTTTAATACACAATAGCAAATCCTGAGTGACAGCGAACTTCCCGACAGACACAATCCTATACGCACTAACGCCGTTTTGCGAATTTTCATTGCCGATTATTCTTAAACAGCCAATATTTCTACACTGGTAAAAATTACTCACTTGCATGTTAAAATATGATTTAAACGGATAAGAAAAGCGACAAACAGTCGCTACCGAATTGATATGTAAATATGCAATTATCGCGTATAAAAAACTGCTAAAAATGTATAAGAAAAATATAACGTGGAAACCCACATAGTTACGTAATCAAAAAAAACTTATTTCGAACAACTCCAGTATTAAAAATTTTGTTCAAAAATATATTAAAGACTATTAATTTTCCTAGGCTTGGTATTGAAAAATAAGTAAAAATTTAAAGTCTTGGTAACCTGATCTCTCTTGACACTTAATTTTACCAGTTATACATTAAATTGTGTGATGGTATTGTAATGTAAACTATCTATTTCTCTTCCCCTCAACAGATGTAATAGATGTATTAGGCATTACAAAATCTTAACTCGTGTTACCGTGTTTGTTTCTTTTTTAGCGGTATTTTGAAGTGTCGAACCAGTAAATACCGTATTTTTCTATATGCATTGGGAGCACTAACCACTAGTCAACACTACCGTATTGTTTAAGTCGAGCTAGGTTTCGAACCCATGATGTGATCGTCAATAACCATTCGGTCATACGACCGTACTGTTCTGTTTCAGATAAATCTATAAAATGTCTGAGGTAATAGTTCTCCCGGGCGATAGTGTTTCGGGTCAGGTCGATGAAGCGAAATTGATTCAATTAAGGATCAAACTTGACATAGAACATGGTGATTGTAGATTTGAAGTGAATAATCGGGGAGAATATGTTGTTCGCATTGAAGACACTGTGATTCAACTCACAACCGCCGTTTGCAAAAATCCGAAGTACTTGCCCCAACTTCTAGTTGCAGGTGGGGCAGTGATGGCGGTGTTCTATGCACTTTACAAGTTGGGTTACTTGGCGGTGAATGAATTTCTCAACTGGATGTCTGGAGTTTGATTTGAAAGTCGAACCAGCAAAGTTGGCAACAATCCGTTGCCAAATAACCAAGGGAAGATTCGTCGAATCGCTCCAAGACGAGGTAGATGCTATCATAGAGGAGCATTAATCAACACTGCCAAATCTGAAGAAGTTTACAATTCAATCAGCAAATGGTTGTGAAAAATAAACTTAACGATTTTTATGTAATAAGTCGCTGCATTTAAGCACAAACTTACTCAAGGATAACTATGTTGCTTCTTTTGTCAATATAACACTCTAATATCTTCGCAATTATGGCCGTGTTTTTTGCTAATTTTGTTCTTCTACAGAGGTTTCAATGAAAGAAACGAACAAACAATCCGATTTTGCCGAGGCTGCAAATGTAAACCTGAAGGAGCCGGTGTCCCATGCCAGCAACCACACACACAGCAGCGTAAGTTAATTTTATTTATATATATGAGTTATAAATTGGAAGCCACCATCTTAATTTGCTTGTCTTCATTGCTCTACAATTCTAGTTTATACTGTATTTACTGCAACGCCAAATGGTTTCAACTGACTATAAAATTATCTATCATTGTTTTCTTACCAACATTACAAAATACCAACATTATTGTTACTTTCGCGTGTGGGGTAACGGGTTCTTTGTTAAAAATGACGTGTATCGTTGTATGAAAAAACACAGTTTTCTCCTCTTGTTATAATTGGTGGTAAAAGTTGATACGGATATATGGTTGGTTAATACGTTACGGCGATACGGTTTTCTGTAGTAAATAAATAAATAAATTGCATCATTTTTTAACGTTTATCACCCTTTAAAATAGTACTCGTAGGCCCCCACCGACTGACGACACGAACCCGTACTCTTCCACCCCGTTGTTAAGCAATAGTGACGGTCCGGCCATCGTGCGGAAGGCTTGGTTAAGATAAAATAGACGCTGTCTGCGCAAATGAGTAGCATTATATTTCATTACAATCAACCAAAAAGTCCCCGTTAGTTTCATTACCCGGTTGGCCTTTGGAAATAAATTCTGTTTAAAGCTACTCAGTTTTAAATTCTACCCTTGCCCCATTCCCCCTTGCCCCGACCCTAGTCCTGGTCGGACTGACTCACGACCCCCAGCAAAATTCCACCCTGCAGGCTTCACACCACCGATCAACTCCGTTCTCCCGACTAAAAAGCGGCCTGGTCATCCCAATCCCATCCGACCAGGCCTTACCCCTCCCTGATGCTGTAAATTTTAAACGTTTTTTTTGTCTATTTACGTCTTTTTTAAATTATAAAAAGAAATCGTCACACGCATTGTGTATATACATTTTTTAGTATAAAGTTTAAAATAGTAGATAGTGGCGTGTGTGACGAGAAAGGGCGTGTCACCCTGTAGTCCAGTGGAAGAAACAACACGCTACGTAATATCCAATATATATGAGAACCGGGAGTTATCGCACTGGAAATGCTGGCAAATTTTATCGTATTGTTTTAAACTCCGGTGGCGTTGCCTGGTTGATGCGAATAAAAGTACACATACCCGAAAGCGCATTTGAAATTAAAAAGCTGTTTAGTCACGGACCCGACGTGTTGTTAAAATGTTAAAATGTGTAACAAAAAATAGTTCATACCTACCCAAGGCCGACTTGATTGATTACGTGGAACTAAAATCACCGACGACAAATAAGCTCGTAAAAACGAAGGTTTCTATTTGGTAAAAACATAGAAGTGGCCGTTTTAAATATGAAGTCAGTAAAATCAACAAGTAAATATATTGCCTTAAAAATTTTTATAGATAAGAATCACGAATGAGTTTTCTTGTAATCCTGAACGGACGTGCGATTTGGAGTTAAATGAAGGGAAGTATTTCGTTGTTGTAAATAATCAAAGAGTTGAGCTTACAACAGAAATATGGCCATTGGAAAAAGGCCTGAAGCGATTGCTCGAGTACGGAGGAGCTCCTGTGTTGATATGCTACGGTCTGTACAAGTTGGGATATGATGCCAGTGAATTCACATGTGAAGGCGCTGGTTTTAAGGTTGCAATTGATAGCACTAAGCAGATAGAGAAAAAATGGCTCTTAAAGAATAGTAGATTTGCTCTAAAGCTTGATTCTGAGATTAGTAAGATCATACAAGAACATTCTGACATTTGGGGGAATGTGGACTTTACAATTACATCTTGTTCAGGTAAGACAACTTCTTGGGTTTAATATATTACACCTTACATAACATTACCCAATTAAACGTAATGGGAAGTATGTTTCCCCCACTTGGTAAAATTACTCTAACTATGTAGCGGTGGTAATAAAAGGGGTATTCCTTACTAACCTTATAAAGTAAAACTGAATCAATATTTTGTATTTTCATTTAGCCAGGGTATAGAGAATATACCGTAAAAGTTTCCCGATCCGTTTTTCCGACCATTATTTAATGAATATTGAATAGGAATAAAATAAATCTTAATATATTTTAAATTTATTTGTTTGTAGAATATTATATGTCGTTTTAACTAAACTGTTAAAATTTTGTTATTTTGATCAACCATTTCGTGCCAAAAAGGTTTACCTAAATAAATACTTTATTTGTTTATTCCTTTCGCATAGTTTTCTAAGGTAAACTTTGATAATTTAATAAACTTAGATTTAAGATCAGTGATTCTTAGTAGATAATCTTTTAATAATATTTTACTTTGAAATAAAATTTTTACATCTGCCTAAGCCCTAAATAAATACGCCAGCTGTTTATTTCTTTTGTATATTAATAGATAATTTTTTTATAATATTTTACTAAGAAATAATTTTTTTACATATGTACAGAAGTACAAGAACCTTCCAGCAACATGAGTGTCGTGTCAGAATCTACGCCTCACGCAGACACTTCGAACAGCCGGAAATTGCCTTCAGGTCTTCTAACAGAGGATGTTGATCGATCAAAATTAGTGGCAGATGCTCTAAGTACGGGTAACCAACCTACAAGTCAAGATAGTCCAACCCAGGATCCAGATCCAGTCAGAGTTCCAAAGCCAACTCCATCTTGTGATAATGAAACCGCTCCGCCATCAGCGACGCAAGCAGACTCCGTTCCTATTAATCAAAAATACGAAGATCAAAAGAATCCAATAAAGGTATTTATATCTAAAACTTTTAATTGAGCATAACTAAATCTTATATGGGGTAATTAAAAACACAAACCCCATGTTTGTAATGCGGTGGGGCTTAGGAAATAGTATAAATTTGGATAGTTGCGTATTTTTATATTGCTCCCATTGCAAAAGGTAACAACGGAATAGTGGCCGATGGTCACACGGTTTACTGACGTTTGCATGTGTAATTACCTAGACAAAACATAAATATTAAATGTATTATTTTATTATTAAATGTCTTATTTTCTTTTTTTAGTATGGCATTGGAATTTTTGCTTATGGGCATGATAAGGAGAAAGCAGATCGAATTAAGAGTCACTGTGATTTTATTCTACCCAATGAGCAAAATTCTTGGAGGTATACGACCTGCATCTTTGATAAATGGGTGGGGGTGGGAGGTGAACCACTACCGACGAAAGTTGTTTCATTTATAAAAGAATGCTTGGTTATATTCTGGATTGCATCCCCCCAGCACACTCGTGGAAGTTACATGGAGCATTCCAAAAATGTAGCAAATGATATTGCTGTCGAATCGAATAAGAGTCGATTCGTAGTAGTTATTCCAATGGAATATGAAAAGATGGATATTGTACCTCCAGAGTTAAAAGCATATGATCCAATCATAGAAGATAACAAGATTAGAGAAAAGATCAAAGCAACAGTCGAAGCGGTAGAAGCTTCAACTCCCAATCCTCCAGCAACCAGTGATAATCAAAATATTCCGACTACCTCGGGCCCACCCTATTATGTGCCGGGCCCCAGCACCACCAACATCACCAACAACATACATATTCATGGTTCTAATGTGGGAAATTTAGTTCTACAGGTAAATGTTTTTAAGTAGCCCTAAAACAAGCATTGTCAAAACAACACTGTAGATCGTTTATATACCTACTAACATACCTGCAATGTTGGAAACAAGATTGTGAATCGTGTATTGAGTGACAATAACATTAAGAATTCTGTTTAACCATGTGATATTTTTTCAGGGACAAGGAGAATCTGATTCGAAGCCGAAAGAAGAATGATTACGTCTATGAAGAATTGGTCCATGTTTAATTTCATAAGTGTATCTATATCCTGTGGAAAAAAACTTTAACCATAACAACCAAAATACCCAATTATTTTACAAGGATTTTAATAATTTATTCGTAATATAAAATGGCACAGGGTCTATTAAACTGTTTAAATTTATAACATTGTACCGATACCTATACTGTTCATATGTATATAAATCTATATTGTAGTTGCGTAGTTAATAGTCTAAAATCAACTCTTTAAAACTTATAATTATGTGTTGATTTTTATTAATTCCTAACAATTAATTGTATTTCTGCATATATCGCATAGTTTGTAAGTAGCAGCTCACATGTTAGTTAGCTATGAAAATAAATGAAAGATTGCTTTCCCACTTTGCATCATGTAACGATGTGGCGGACAAGGAGGGGTGGCTTTTGAAGAAAGGTGAGTTAAACACAAGCTACCAGAAGTGTTGGTACGTTCTTCGCGCTAATCTTGTGCAAATATCCGTATTTCTTTACTTTTTAAATTTCCGCTTTGTCTTCCGGTTACCAGACTACATAGCGAGTCGCGCAATGCAAGCTTTACCTTTTAAAAACGAATACAGTGCTGTCTGTCTAATAGTCATATCTGCATTTTTCCCCTAACATTGTAGTTAGTTATAGTAGAGATAGCGTCTTGTTGAGTTCATTAGTTCGTTTGTTACACGCAGTGCAGCCTACATGGAACGGTTATGTGATGTCTGTAGGACGATTATACTGCCGACAGAAATTACGATTTAATTGCCTTTAATAGTTCGTGGATGAACCAACATGTTAAAATTAGCTAATGAAACATTTTTATAAGCATGTAGTGACGCTGTCGTTAACCAGGTTTAACAACTACCACACTTATAGTAGCTATACATTGCCACAATCTCTCTCAGTACCCCGGCCAAAAAGGATTTTGGGTTAGAGCGTTGTCTTTCACTCATATTGAAGTTTCAGAACGGTTCTTTAGCTAGTGGATCATGTTCTTGGGTTAAGCATTTTTAGTTGACATCGACAGGGTTTATGGGATTTATAGGTTAGTTAGGTTTTACAAAAAAATGAATTAATGTCTTAATCATACTCAACCCACTGCAATAGCTCTAGTAATGTTGTAGACGCGAGTTGATCACACGATTGCATGTGTAATAATTCTTGTTTTTACCATTCGTTTTGGGTAAAAAAAAAACTTCTGTCGTATTCTTAAATGGTGTTTATTTACGTTTGTTTACGACTACATGCAGCTTTGTATTTTTTCTAAATAATACAATGTACTATTTTTGTGATAGATCAGTCTGTGGAACTTAAAAGTGGAGTTTAATGTGTGGTTTAATATACATCTGAGGTAACTCTTTTATTAACTAAGGTTAACAAGATTATGTCCGATATTCACATTCAACCCATGGCAATATGTTATTTTGCACATATGCACCTCTGCATGCAGTACATTCACACGTCATGTAATCTTACCAATCGTGATGATTTAGTTCAAATTGAATCTGAAAACTCCTATATGGTCATGATTATAATTTACAAATCAATTTGATGTTTGAGTAAATTTCCATGTGCAATTTTCTACTTTCTATTTTTGAAACAATATTGGTCACCGGAATAACAGTTTACCACATTTGAATTAAATTCGATTGTTAACCCTATGATAAAAAGAAACTAAATTTCTTAAAAAAGTACCAAATATTTATTTATAACCACAGAGAAATCATCTGAGTTTACCACGTAAAATTTATATTTTCACATATCTAGTTCATGTCATCGAACAAGTTTTAAACCGATTTGTGAATTTATATATAATTTTTCTTGTTGTAAATCTATACGGTCTATATATAACATTTTTAACTTAATAACTTTTAACTTTATAATAGGTTTATTAAATCAGTGATCCATTTGTTTCTGCTTGCAAAAAGAAATATACAGATTGTGGTTAGGGAATGTGGCTACATATGTACAAGCCATGTTAAGTTGTTAGATAATATATTTCTAACAACTATGTAGGCCTACATTTTATTCTTGTGTAAAGCTTATGCTTGCAGCAACAAATTTTATGTATACAATGTAGCAATATTGGTTAGGAACCCTGATCACCTATATATGATTAACTTTATATTAAAATGGAACCCACAATACCCGATCTTACAAATTACGATCGGATAGCTCTTCTCACCAGAGGTGAGTGCATAATATTATAATATAAATTATTATATCCGACAACTGTTCGACCTCGTGTCAAGTCCTATGTTTTACCCGCTAGAGGTTTACGTAATCCGCTTACTATAAAAACCGTACACAATGCTTTTGTTAGCGCAGTGGATCCCAGCGTTTTTGGTACAACTTGGTTTTGTCCATTGTAAATCAAGCTTTCCTTACCTTTTTAACGAGACAAAATAGATTAAACATTTTTAAATGTTGTTATAATTTAAAGTATTAATTTTACCAATAAATTTATATAACTTTGCCCTTTTTTTCCTAACCTTATAAAATTCCCTATCCAGATGGGAAACACTGGGTAATAGCAAGTAACTATGGGATATTTTATGGTTCCTCAAATTGAAAAGTAGCGTAAGGAAATAGGACCAAGAATAACGTACAATAGTAAGTTTACTCACAATTTAATTATAGTAATTATACAGTATTAAATAATATGTTACTTAGTATATAAGTTTAGTATTTTTATTGAAATGTGTGTATTTGGATTTAATAAGGCAAAAATGTGTGCTTTCATTGATTCTGACATTAAAACCCACATTGGGAAAATAAATACGTATTTTAACGACTTAACATTGCAATATTTAAGTGTTCAATTAAAATGTAATATCTAAAGAAATCTTATGTTTAAAAACATTTAGATCATTAAATTATTTGTGAAAGTACGAATAGTACTTACTTGCTATTTGATTAAAAAAAATATATTTATATATTATTCTTTTTTTTAAATCTTATCGATGTATTGGCCTCACAGCTAAGGATATGATGTACAAACCCGAAAGTTCTGCAGGTTCATAAAAACAAATACACGTTTTTTTTTTAAATATAATTTAAAAGTGTTTTATTTTAGATATTCTTTTTAAGTCGTTTCCATAAAAAAAGCAAATATCATAATACAGTGGAACCCCGCTTGGAGACCGCCTCGATAACACCACCACCTCATTATGAGGACCATTTCCGTGCCGTCCCAAATAATTTACTATGGTAATGCATTGCATTCTGTTTCAATAACGCGACCACCTCGGTTGCCAGACCAGGACCGCCATATTTTGGTCCAAAACTTTACATTTTACTCCGCTTAGGTGACCAAATGTGCTAAATAATTTGCCCTTTTCACCAAAATACCAAGGTTAAATTTATTTTATTATCAAAACAATAAGAATAAATGAGCGCACAAAAAAATGTGGCAAACAGAACTGACTCCTACAAGATAAACTTTAATATTACATTCACTCTGCAGTATCTGCAGATAAAAATAATGGCGTTTGGTAAAAATTTAGTAAAAATGGAGACGTTTAAGCTGCGTATGACGACAACTTGCTGCAAAGCAAAATTCACTAACACGACCACCCCGGTTACGCGACCGCTTGATCACGGTCCCATAGGTGGTCAGGTAAGCGGGGTTCTACTGTATATGTGTCATTGAATTACGCAGCTTTGTCGCATTTTTGGACGTAGCTTTAAATCGAATAAAAGTACATATTGTAAATTTGTCTATACATAGAAAATGTGGTTACCTTTGAAAGAAAACGACAAAGGTGGCGTCGCTTTATAAAAATCTGAATAATAACGCTAACATTTGATCAAGTAAATTGAATGGAAGTTTGATTCTTTAAAGATTAAACAATCGTCGCAGTTGAATTTAAAAAGCTATTTAGTTAAACAAACCCGATGTATTGTTAAAATGTGCAACAAAATGCGTTTATGCGTAACCAACCGCGATTCGCTTGACTTCGTAGAACTAGAATCACTGACGACAAATACATAGCATGAACGCGTGTGGTTGATATTCAGTTAAAAACATAAATCATGGGCTGTGTTAATTTAGGATTTAGTAAAATCAACTTTAGATTCAAAACAAATGAATTAAACGTGTATAAAATGTGCCGGTTGTATTAAAATATGTAACCCTTATATAACATTTTACGCCCGTGATTTCGGTCGTGACGTTATAATCACATAAATCATGTTTTCCAACTTTTTTGTATACCACTAAAAAAGCGACACACTTGACCGCTAGGCTAACCGGCTAGACAAATATTTTTTTAAATGTCTTTCCCAGTTGTTAACACTGGCTAATAAGCAGGGAACAATGGGGTCTTTTTATGGTTCCTTTAATTGAAATTTAGCGCAGAAAAATAGGACCGAGATAAACGTACAATATTAATTTTTACAGTTTAATCAGAAGAAGTTAACATTACTAAATATGCTACTTAATGATAAGGTTTAGAATTTTCATCTAGAGACCTCGTGATTACCTGGATTTTATACGGCAACAACTACGCATACCCAAATTAAGAAAGGTAACATACCAAAATTAGGAAAATAATAACTTGGTCATTGAAGTCATTAAATTGTTTATTAAAGTTGGTATAATTATAACATGTTACTTGAGCAAATAGAAGATATTTATATATAATTCAAGTTAATTTTTTTAAATTTAACACTTTTCTTATCGTTGCATTGGTCCAACGCCCAAGGAAATGATGTACAAACCCGATAGACCCCGTGAGCCACTTGAAGTATAAATTAAAATCTGTAGGTTTATGAATACATTTACACGTTTCATTTTTTTAAATGTAATCTGAAAATTTAGGTATTCTTAAGTTTTTATAATAAAAAACAAATATCCAAATATATATCATTGAAATACATAACTTTGCCGTAATTTGTAACGTAGGTTAGATTCAGGGGAAAATGCGTTTCGTGAATTCGAGATCTCTTTATAAAAATCTAGAATCACTGACGACAAATACATAGCATGAACGCGTGTGGTTCATATTCACTTAAAAACGTAGCATGGGCTGTTTTAAATTTGGATTAAGTAGAATCAACTTTAGATTCTAAATACATTAATTAAACGTGTATAAAATGTGCCGGTTGGGTTAAACTATGAAACCCTTGTTTCTGCTCGAGCAATAACACATTTTACGCCCGTGATTTCGGTCGTGACGTTATAATCACATGAATCACGTTTTCCAACTTTTTTGTATACCACTAAATTTTGCTTATTTTAGGCCTACCTTTAAATTTCGAACAAGACAAAACAAATACACCATCACAAAATGATGATGATTTAAAATATATTTTTTACACACAAATAAATATAAATTAGTCAAATATTTTCAATTTAGAGAATTATTTCCAAACTTTTATTTTTTTATGAAATGTCTTTTCCAGTTGTTAAACACTGGCTAATGGCAGGGAACAATGGGGTATTTTTATGGTTTCTTTAGTTGAAATGTCTTTCCCAGTTGTTAAACAATGGCTAATGGCAGGGAATAATTAAGTATTTTTGTTGTTCCTTTAATTGAAATGTAGCTCAGAAAAATAGAACCGAGATAAACGAATAATATTAACAGTTTAATCAGAGTAATTAAACAATACTAAATATGATGCTTAATGATAAAGTTTAGAATTTTCATCGAAAGATCTCATGATTACCTGGGTTTTATACGGCAACAACTACGCATACACAAATTAAGAAAGGTAACATTAGGAAAATAATAACTTGGTCATTAAATTGTTTATTAAAGTTGGTATAATTAAAACATGTTACTTGATAGAATAGAAGATAGTTATATTAAATATTAGTTATTTTTTTTTAATTTAATAATTTTTCTCATTGTTGTATTCGTCCAACGGCAAAAAAATGATTTACAAACCCGATAGAACCCATGAGCCACTTAAACTTATAAATCAAGTTCTGTAGGTTCATAAAAACCTTTTCACGTTTCCTTTTTTTAATTTTAATCTGAATAACTTCCAGACTAGGTACTAGCTTCTATCACCTGTCTTTGTAATAAGTTGCAATTTTCTTATACGTCGTCTCTCATTTAGAGTTTAAAATAACGCAGAGTTTAATAAATGAATTTATTCGAAATTGACACGTGAATGATGACGGGAAAAAAATCTTGTAAATGATGAAAAAATATATGTACAATTAAATGATCAAAAATTTACTAATTTAAGAATGAAGACAAAATTTACCAAATTGTTACTGAACAGGAGCCAAGGAACGTCATATACAGCTTAAAAAATAACCGATAATTCCAAAACA
Organism: Ciona savignyi; assembly: GCA_000149265.1. Taxonomy (NCBI): domain Eukaryota; kingdom Metazoa; phylum Chordata; class Ascidiacea; order Phlebobranchia; family Cionidae; genus Ciona; species Ciona savignyi. Next base: position 252,037 of record CH002143.1, on the reverse strand, counting down.
TACTAACTAAAACTATCAAACAACCGATTACCTCACGATAATGTTCAGGCCGTGAAAAACGAGCGCTTTATACTTTGGTGAAATGGGGAAAAAAGGGGATACTATAGCGATTCAATTTTCTCGTAGCATTAATATACAATATTGGCGACAATAAATCCCACATTATATATGTTCTCTTTAATTACACTTTTAAAGCCGTTTCTGTAAAATATAATTATCCAAATAGGATATTTATTAAAATATGCAGCTTTGTCGTCGAGAAAATGCTAATGTAATCCATTTGTATGTATCGTATTTACTGTTAAGCCAAAGGTTTCGGTTGATCGCAATATCATTTATTATATTTTTAGAAAATATCAACATTTATGCAAAATTTGTTTTTTTATGTTCTACCGATGCTTGGATTTCGAGAAATGTACATATATATATATATAATATATGTATATATATATCGTTGTATACTATATATAGATGTATACATCCTCGTATAAATGGAAAAACAATTTTTGCCCTTAAGTGACAAAGGCGATATCGCTTTATAAAATTTACTCAATAATAACGCTAAATCTCGTAATTAAAATTTTGATTTCCTTGAATTGGAATTTTGATTTTTCAATTTTAGTCGCAGTTAAATTAAAAATTATTAGTCGCAGTTAAATTAAAAAAAGCTATTTAGTTTCACAGACCCGATGTATTGTTAAAAGGTTTTAGGAAATGCGTACATACGTAATCAATATATTGTGTGGTTGTGTTACACCATTAGACAGGGTTTTTGATAACCTGTAGTCAGCAGCTCTAACCGATATGTATAAAAACTCCTGTATTGATGTAATAAGTTTAAAATCACAACTACTGCCAATCATATTACAACAGGTCATATATAAAAGCAAATTGGTGGTAAAATCTAACGGTTTTTAGCGGGAAGTATAAAAATAAAGGCGACAGGTAATTAGCAATCAACCCACGCACCCCAAATAACGCATCAAGATAACATTGTAACACTATCCCCCTTATTAACATTTTGTGTCTTTAGTTTCAATTATTCGACGATAAATATACAACAACAAAAAGTAGTTAAGACCGTAATCAGCGAGGGTAAAAATAAAACTCAAAAGTAATTGCACCCGTAAAATATTTATATTAAAACAACAAAAAGAACAATTTAAAACTTTACTAAAAATAAAACAAAACCTTGCAAAAACTAAACAATAACCGCAGGTACTGAATGCAGTATAAAAATCAATGAAAACAAGTTAAAATCCTCTTCCAATACATATTTCGGTGGTTGGTAAACAAAATTCACCTTTCATATAAAATTTCAATAAAAAAAACATCGCTGCTGGACTACACGTCCCTCTGTGGTCTCCACTTGTTACACTTTTAGGCAGGATTTTCGATAACCCGTAGTCAAAAACTCTTAACGATATGTATAAAAATGCTTGTATTTTTGTAAGAAGCATTAAAAACTGTTACTTCCGCGGGTGGTGTTACGGGTTGCTATACTTTGAAAGTAACGCGTATCGTTAAATAAACAGAGTTTATGTCCTCAAGTTGTAATTGGCGATCAGGGTTGATACGGAAAGGCTGTAGATACGGAACGGTTGTAGATACGAAACGGAAGGTTGGTACGGAACGGTAATTGAAACAGTACAGTTGTTGATACGATACGGTGGTAGCATAGGATACGATTTTCTGAGTAATTAAAATAAAGGAATCTAATCAATAATTTTATGGGTATATATATAAAACAATAAACATCACACACTAACCAAACTTTGGCTCTAAACGGGACGGAAAATACGGTATCGTGTAAAAATGATATTTTGCAGTCTCTACGGTAACTGGTTGAAAAGAAAGAATGTTTTAACATGCGGTCGGTTATATGCGATTGCAATATAAACTCTCATTGTTACGTATTTCGGTTATAACGCAATTTATGATTTACCATGGACATCAATAAAACATACGCAAATAATATGAATAACGGGTCAGGATATCTTACATTACCAACTACCTCAAACAACAGGTCATATATAAAAGCAAATGGGCGGTAAAGTCTAACGGTTTTTAGCGGTAAGTATAAAAAAATAAAGGCGACAAGTAATTAGCAATCAACGCAACGCACCGAAATCACGCATCAAGATAACATTGTAACTATTGCATTTCATTTTCGACCTCTACGTTCCTATCGTCCTTTAACATATATAACAAATGTGTTCGGTATTACAAATATAGTTACCTTTCTTTGGTTGTTTATACCGGTATTTTTACTTAAGTGTCGAACCCTTAAAGACCGATTTTTTTATATCTACATAGAATCCGTAACCGTTTTGTTTTTACTGGACTACGTTTCGATTCCATGATAAGCTCGTCATTAACCATTCGGCCACACGACCGTACTGTTCTGTTACAGAGTTAAATCTATAAAATGTCTGAGGCAATAGTTCTCCCGGGCGATAGTGTTTCGGGTCAGGTCGATGAAGAGAAATTGATTCAATTAAGGATCAAACTTGACATGGAACATGGTGATTGTAGATTCGAAGTGAATGTTAAAGGAAACTATGTTGTTCAGATTGAACGCAAAGTTAATGAACTCACAACCGCCGTTTGCAAAAATCCGAAGTACTTGCCCCAACTTCTAGTTGCAGGTGGGTCGGTGATGGCGGTGTGTTATGGACTTTACAATTTGGGTTACTTGGCGGGGAATTTTTCAACTGGATGTCTGGAGTTTGATTTGAAAGTCGCACCAGCAAAGTTGGCAACAATCCGTCGCCAAATAACCAAGGGAAGATTCGTCGAATCGCTCCAAGACGAGGTAGATGCTATCATAGAGGAGCATCAATCAACACTGCCAAATCTAAAGAAGTTTACAATTCAATCAGCAAAAGGTTGTGAAAAATAAACTTAACGATTTTTATGTAACAAGTCGCTGCATTTAAGCACAAACTTACTCAAGGATAACTATGTTGTTTCTTTTGTCAATATAACACTCTAATATCTTCGCATTTATGGCCGTGTTTCTTGCTAATTTTCTTCTTCTACAGAGGTTTCAATGAAAGAAACGGACAAACAATCCGGCTTTGTCGACGGTGCGAATGTAAACCTGAAGGAGCCGGTGTCCCATGCCAGCAACCACACACACAGCAGCGTAAGTTAATTTTATTTATATATATGAGTTATAAATTGAAAACCACCATCTTAATTTGCTTGTCTTCATTGCTCTACGATTCTAGTTTCTACCGTATTTACTGCAACGCCAAATGGTTTCAATTGACTAGAAAATATCTATCATTGTTTTCTTACAACATTACAAAATACCAACATTATTGTTAGGCT
>CH002143.1:190720-233942 GCA_000149265.1 Ciona savignyi | reverse complement strand
ATTCCAAGTCGCAATGAAACTTTGTCATTTGATAGAAAAACATGGTCTAGATATGCAAAAACTAAAGTTTTGGTGATAAGTTTAGGGGAATTACCCTGGAACGTAAAAAACCAAAACGATATTGTTTTTCTAAAAATTTGGCCCTTTGGGGCATAGAGCTTAAACGGCTGCTCCAATTTTACTCAGATTTGGTGAAATGTTAGTTCATCAATCACTGATTTAACACTTAGAAAAAATAAAAAAACTACCTAGGGAATTACCCTAAAATGAGATTTTGTTTTTAAATCATGATTGTGACAGATATGCCATGGCGCCCCGACTTCTACCAGAAGGAAAAAATTAATCACAATAAAACTCTGTTAGACAACATGGTCTAGATATAAACAAACTAAAATTTTAAGTGATAAAGTCGGGGGGATTCCACTAGGACGTTAAAAACCATATTGGTATTTTTTCTACATTCTTTAAATTATAGCGATTAAACGGATGCTTCAAAACGATGCAAACCGCTAGCAATATTACAAATAAAATGGGCAACCACAGGCATAAATCATCACGAATTGTTCGATTACTTTACCTGTGAATTCAGACAAGTATGTGTGGAAAATAAAATATTGCCATGGGTTGAATATGACTATGGTACATTAGCTTGTTAACATTATTTTAATAATTTAACAAAAAAATGCATAGCTGCATGTAGTTATTGTGAATAAACACGATTTAGTATTAGGATAAGATATTAATAATTTTATAACATTAGCCGAAGAACGCACCATCGCTTCTGGTAGCTTGTGTTTAACCAACGTTTCCTCAACAGCCACTCCTCCTTGTCCGCCACATCGTTACATGATGCAAAGTGGGAAAGCAATCTTTTAATTATTTTCATATCTAACTAACATGTGAGCTTAGAGCTGCTAATTACAAACTTTGCGATATTAATGTAGTAATACAGTTAGAGTAGAACCCCGCTTACCTGACCACCTATGGGACCGTGTTCAAGCGGTCGCGTTAGCGGAGTGGTCGTGTTAGTGAATTTTGATTTTCAGCAAGTTGTCGTCATATGCAGTATAAACGTCTGCATTTTCACGAAATGCCATTATTTTTATCAGATACTGCAGAATGAATTTAATACTAAAGTTTATCTTGTAGGATTTAGTTCTGTCTGCCACATTTTTTTGTGTGCGCTCATTTATTCTTATTGTGTTGATCAAAATTAAAATTTAACCTTGTTATTTTGGTGACAAAGGGAAATTATTTAGCACATGTGGTCACTTAAGCGGAGTCAAATTTGAAGTTTTTGGATCAAAAAATATGGCGGTCCTGGTCTGGAAATCGGGGTGGTCGCGTTATTGAAACAGAATACTATGTATTACCATAGTAAATTATTTGGGACCGCACTAAAGTGGTCTTAATAATGAGGTGGTCGTGTTATCCAGGTAGTCTCCAAGCGGGGTTCCACTGTAATTGTTTCAGAAATAAGAATCAAATCTTACAAATAAATGTGATCGTTTTATTTTCGTCAAACGCTTGACAGTGACTTTTTGACCTACCATCTACCAGAAGAATTAATAGAATTTTATGAAACTTTGTCATTTGTTACACAACATGTTTTAGATATGCAGAAAACAAAGTTTTGGGTGATAAATCTAGGAGAATTCCCCTGGGACGTAAAAAAAACAAATTGGTATTTTTTTCTAAATTATTTTTTGATTATAGCGATTGAAGGGCTGTTTCATTTTTTATCAGATTTGGTAATAGTTATAACGGTAGCAGCGACCGTACGAATAGATAAATGAAATAAAACACCTATGGAAATATACTAAAACTATAATTTGTTCCTAAATCATTATTTTGGCAGGCATGCCATATCGCCACAAAATCTTCAACAAGAAGTCGTCAACTCGGATAAAACTTTACTAATTGTGCGACAATATAACCTAGATATATAAAATCAGAAATTTATGTATTAAACACATGGAAATTGCACAAAGCCATGAAAAACTAATACATTTCACGACTGCGTTTAACAAGAGGCTATAACTTAAAACATTTGTGGTAAAATGTTTGAAAATCTAACACGATTATTATTTTTTAACTACACTTGAAAAAGAAGTTTGGTTAAATAACTATGGGACCCATGCGTTTATGCTTGCAGAAACAAAACTATGGCATTCCGCTTAAAACGTTTTGGGATGTTAGATAACATGGACCTGACGTGCACATATCTGACATTAACATATATTGTGTAGAAACATGAATAACAATATCGAATTGTTAGCACAAGGAACCATGCGTTTTTGCTTGCAGAAACAAACTACATACTCGGTTTTTAAATTACGAATTGTGGTTAGGGACCCTGCTCGCATAAATATATAGCATACATGAAGTGTTTTAAAAAATGGTGATGGTAAAACACGTGTTTGACACTCTCTAATTCTCGCTTGATTTTAAAGTAATAATTGTGCTACTGCAATATACATTTATATACATATTTACAGTACAGGGAACGGTACAATGTTATATGTTTAGACAGTTTAATAACCCTGGTATATAGTTCACATCCACGACATATGGATATGAGGAATGGAATTAAACATGGATAAACGTAAATAATCATTCTATTTTTATCACCTTCGGAGCAGGTTCTCCTAGTCCCTGAAAGTAATTTACAGAGTTAAACATAATTCTTAATGTGATATACACTCATTATTGGAATAATCATTCAATCAAACATATTTATTTGTTAAACACACAGAACCAAAATTAATAATAAAAATACGAGAGTAAATTAAACTGAAGTTTAACCAGGAGAAACCGAGAATGCATGCGGTTATCGGGGCAGATGCTACCTTATCATAAATGCACATTAAACCATAAAAATAAAGAAATAAAAAAAGAAAAACTTGTGCAAACATGTGACATTGGCCAAAACTTAACAAAATTACAAAATGCATAATAAACAGTGATATACAAAGTTTTAGTTTATAGTTTATTCATTTTTTGCCCCAGTTTTTTAAAAATGGCAAACGAATATAATCACGATACAGGAACGGGAAAAACGGCAAAACGAACAGTCGTTAACACACGTCATTAAAAAAAAGAGATATAATTTAATAAATATAGCGGACGCGGCCGCCAATCCTAGGCGCAAGTTTTTAATAGATCGAGGTATGAAATAAGCAAAATAATGAAATTACAAAATAGGTAAGGCTTAAAACATATATTGGTACATTTAAGTATTCTAACTCCGTAAAAATTGTTTTTTAAAAACATCCTAATTATTTTCAAGATACATCAATTACAGTTCCTGCTACTAGACCACGGTTCTCTATAGATTTTTGACCTAATAAGGTGTAAAAATAAGGAACACAATAATCATAATGGACCACTTGTCTAGTATAATGATTATGGGTACAGTGCAAAGGTTTAAATATAATTGAATGAAGCTTTTCCCCTTCTAATTGATGCATGTCATGTTTTAATTCGTCTGCCATTTTTTAATACTTGGCAAAAAATGAATAAACTAAACTAGACTAATTGTGAAGTATATGTAATGGGTAGAGAACGTTTTTTATTTAAAGCAGAGACTGGTCTTATAATATCTATGCAAAAATTATACCGCACATACATATCTATGCAATTTAAAAAATATTTAGACTAGTTGCTTATTTACTACACATCTATGCAATCGAAACCAGTTGGCGTTTTACTACATATCTATGCATTCAAAACAGTTGGCGTTACAGTGAATACGGCAAAAAATAGAATAGTGGAGAAATTAAGACAAGCAAATTAAGATAGTGATTACCAATTTATAACGCATACATATATATACAATTAACTTACGCTACGGTGCATATAGGTGCTGAAATGGGGTACCGGCTTCTTCAGGTTTAAATTTGCACCCTCTAAAACCAAACCGGGTTGTTTGGCCATTTCTTTCATTGAAATCCCTGTAAAAAAAAGATTAGCAATATACACGGCCATCAATGCGTGGAAGCATCAGTAAAGTACTTTGTGGATATAGTTGCTGCAAATAAGTGATGAAGATGTTTTATTGACAAAAGAAACAAGATAGTTATCCTTGAGTAAGTTTGTGCATAAATGCAGTGACTTATTACAAAAGAAATCGTTAAGCATATTTATATAACCTTTTGCTGATTGAATTGTAAAATTCTTCAGATGTGCGAGTGCGATTATATGCTCCTGTATGATATCCACTACCTCGTCTTGGAGCGATTCGACGAATCTCCCCTTGGTTATTTGACGACGGATTGTTGCCAACTTTGCTGGTTCGACTTCCAATACAAATTCCAGACGTCCGGTTGAGAACTCTCCGGCCAAGTAACCCAACTTGTAAAGTGCATAACACACCACCATCACCGACCCACCTGTAGCTAGTAGTTGGGGCGAGTACTTTGAATTTTCGCAAACGGCGGTTGTAAGTTCAAACACTCTGTCTTCAATGTCAACAACATATCTTCCCTGATGATTTATTTCGAATCTACAATCCCCATGCTTGATGTTAAGGTTGATCTTTATTTGAGTAAAATTCGATTCATCGACTTGACCCGAAGAACCACCGCTCGGAGTTATTACCTATGACATTTTATAGATTTATCTCTAAAACAAACCAGTACGGTCGTGTTGCCGATTGGTTAATGACGAACACATCATGGGTTAGAAACCTAGCTTGGTAAAAACAATACTGTTGTTTTGACTAATGGTTACCGCTCCCTGTGTACAAACTAAAAATACCAATAAAAAAGAAACAGACAGAAGTAACATTGGGTTTAGAATTTATAATGCCGAACTAATCTATCATATATGTTAAGGACGATAGGAATAGTTAGTTAAAAACGCAATACAATCACACAATTTAATGTATATAACTGGTAATAGTAAGAGTCAAAAGAGATGACGGTCAGATTACCAAGAGTTTAAATGTTTAGCACTAGAGTTGTTCGAAAAAAATTTCCAAAATTTCTGAATTTTTTGGAATGGCGTTACTATCTGGGCGTCCACGTCATATTCTTTCTTACACATTGTTTAGCTATTTCATATACGACTCTTTCTTATATTTCTTATGTAGCTAAATGCGACTTATTATTAGTTTTAGAGAAAATAAAATATTTGGGATTTTCAAAAAATGGGTCAAAGTTATTTATTAAGCTTTATCCGACCGATTGAATTCGTGGATTAGTACGTCGCCCTATAGCCGAAGGGTTGCAGGTTTGAAACAGGTCAATACCTATTCACAGGTCTATAGTTTTAAATTTGGGAAACCGTTTAATAATTACCAAGTGTCATGCCCAAAGATCAGTCTGCAAATTATGACAAAAAATGCAAAAGAACAACGTCTTATATAATTGCAAATAAACCGTTTTATCGCGTTTTTGTTGAAGCGTGTAAATTCTAATTTTTTAACGGGATCAGTTTAAAAAACTATAAACTATTTAGTTTGAATACAGATGCCTTTCTGCTTACTGAAACATACTGTTTAATTTAAGGAGTTTAAAGCACTAACACGTACTATTTTAAGCACTACCATGCACTAACTTATTAATTGCTACACAGGCATACATGAACAAACTGATTGTCATAAATTTTTTAAAGTTGTTTATTTTTATTTCGAAATTTTAAATGCTTTGAATATCTTAAACTCGTGAATTTTGTAATATTTTCATGTTTCGTTTATAATTCATTTTCCGAGTCGTATCTCGTGCGGCCGAATGGTTAGCGCGACTGTTAAGTGCCGACATATATACAAAAACTTTCTTTGTAGCGAGCCTCTCACGAGTGAAACTGAGCTCAGTTAAATACACAAAATATATTAGTATTTTTTAAAAATGAATCTTGGGTGACAGTTTTTTCTACTTTTCCCACGCATTACAGACACAGAATTTGTGTTTCTAATTACCCTATAATTATAACATTCAGGTAAATTTGATTAAAAGTTTTGCATAAAAATACCTTTATTGTTTTTTTTGATTTTCATCTTGTTGATTAGTACGGATTGTTATTATTATCAATTATTGCTGCTTGGGCGTTACCAGGCAAAGCATTTGTTGACAAATTGGCTATAGGATTCTCTACCTTTTTACCAGAAGATCGAGTTGACTTTTGGAACTGCGGATCTTGAACCTGGGTTGTATTATCTTGACTTTTAGGACGTGTACCCTTATTTAGAGCATCTGCCACTATCTCTGATTTATCTGAAATCTTAGTTGGAGAATCTCCATACAAATTCCGGCTGTTCGAAGAGTCAGCGAGGGACTTAGAATCTGAGACGACACTTGTGTTGCTGGAAGGTTCTTGCAATTCTGTATAAATGTTAAACTTTTATTTCTTAGTAAAATATTATAAAAAAAAATTTCTACTGAGCATTAACCATCACTTATCCTAAATCTAAGTTTATTTAAATATCAAATGATAACTTAGAAAAATATACGAATATTATAAACAGATGGCGTGTTTAATTAAGCAGAAAGAGCAGACATTTTTATTTAGTATTTTTTCTATTCCGTCGTCAAAGTCTAGCAATTTTTAAATAAAAAATACAACGAGATCGGTCGTCCGGCAGGACTGTATGAACATTGGCCGATTTGGAAGCCATATAGTTTTCCAAGGGTTAAAAAGTTGACATACAAGTTTCTATTCAGATGAACATTTTTAACATTTTTGCAAATTATTTTTTTCTGGTTGATCGTAAATTTTATTTGCTATTAAATATCTATTTTTGGTGAACGTCACGGCGTTGTATTAAGTAAGGTGGAATAGATTAAGACCACGATGTTCCCTTTATTACAGGAGGCCGCGTCTTACCTGAACAAGATGTAATTTTGAAGTTCACATGCCCCAACACGTCGGGGTGTTCCTGTATGATCTTACGAATTTCAGCATCCAGATTAAGAGCAAATGTACCATTGCTCAAGAGCCGTTGAATTTCTTTTATCTTTGAAAGGCGAGGGAATATAATATTTAAACGCGAGAATTTAAAGGCATTTCTTGTGATTTTTTTGACATCGTATCCCAACTTGTGCAGACCGTAGCATATTAACACAGGAGCGCCTCCGTATGCAAGCAATTGTTTCAAACCCTTTTCCAGTGGCCATATTTTTGTTGAAAGCTTAACTCTTTTATTATTTAGAACAACAAAGTAATCTTCTTTAAACAACTCCAAATTGCAAACCCATTCAGGATTACAAGAAAACTCAGTTATAATACCTGGTTGAGCCATTTTTAAAGACAGCTATAAGAAATTGAAAAGCATTTTTTTTATCTTGCCCAAAAATTCTATACTTCACAATAGGGTATGGGATATTCATGTTTATCTCGTGAATTGGAAAAACAAAGGGGTTAACACACCCGCATTCGACAGATCACCTCGCGCCCATTGTCGGTTTCCCGTAGTCGCAGTGTGTTGTGTATGATATAAACGTTCCTATAATTTGGTAGAATCCATTAATCCGCTGCGTTCAGGCAGTGTATTTTGAGTGACATTCCCAAGGAAACAACCGACTAGCTAGCGACCAGTTGTGGACCTGCAACCTTTCGGTAGAAAGGCGTCGCACTAATCCACCAGACTAACCGGTCGAAAATTACTGTACGAATAGCGTCGCGAAAAAAACTGTTTATTGCCTTAGTGATTGTGGAACTTTAAGCGTAAAGAAGACACCTAAATTAAATATTAATCCGTAGTCATACATACGCTTGCCTGACAGAGGTCAAATATTTGTATTTCATAGCTAGCGTAGCAGAAACGTTAGTTAGACGCTATGATCCCTACTAATGCTAAAAAAAGAACATAATAGTGCTTTACGATTCTAGTGTTTTTACGATTCTTAGATATCTAAATCATGTTATTGCGGGGTTTTCAAGGGAGGATGTTTTAATCAAATCTTTATCTATAAATCTCTATAAAAAGTACAAAAATTAAAAAAAAATATTTTTATACATATATATATTTATATACAGATATATCTGTATTTGTATACAGATATTATAATACAGTCACAATTGGTTTAACAAATGGTGATGGTTAATATGCGGTTGACGCTTTCCAATATCGATTTATATTTAAAAACAAAAAGTATTCAACCAGTAACTATACACTTACTGCTCCAGCACGTAACTATGTTTAGTGTTTTACTGATAATCGTCATTTATTCTTACTGACTGGCTACACTTGGTAAGAAAGCATGCAACTTTTCGGATAAAGAGCCACGCAGTTTGTTTCTGTAATACACTGAAACTAGACGATACAAAACAGTTAAACAAAGCTTGCCTATTGTGTGAATGCGGAACTTAGGTGAATGGAAAATCCTCGATTAAATATTAATATGTATTAACAAATATTTGTTTTTCATAGGTAGATTAACGGACGACGAAGCTCAGCCTGGCGCCGCGGAAATTTAAAAATCAAAGAAATCTGGATATTTTTACAAGATTACCGCGTAGAACGCACCATCGTTTCTGGTAGCTTGTGTTTAACCCACCTTTCTTTAACAGCTACCCCTCCTTGTCCGCCACATCGTTACATGATGCAAAGTGGGAAAGCTATCTTTCATTTATTTTCATATCTAACTAACATGTGAGCTGCTAATTACAACAAGATTTTAATGCAGAAATAGAATTAATTGTTAGGAATTAAAATTTAAGTTTACACATACTCAATTATAAGTGTTAAAGAGTTGATTTTAGACTATTAACTACGCAACTACAATATAGATTTATATACATATTTACAGTATAGGTAACGGTACAATGTTATAAGTTTAAACAGTTTACTAAGCCCTGTGCTATTTTATTTCACGAATAAATTATTAAAATCCTTGTAAGATAATTGGGTATTTTGGTTGTTATGTTTAAAGTGTTTTGAACAAGATGTATATACACTTATGAAATTAAACATGAACCAATTCTTCATGGACGTAATCATTCTTCTTTCGGCTTCGAATCAGATTCTCCTTGTCCCTGAAAAAATATCACATAGCTAAACAAAATTTTAAATGTTATTGTCACTCAATATAGGATTCACAATTTTGTTTCCAACATTGCCAGTATGTTAGTAGGTATATAAACGATCTACAGTGATGATTTTACAATGTTTGTTTTAGGGCTACTTAAACATATTTACCCGCAGAAGTAAATTTTGCACACTAGAATCATAAATATTGACGATGTTGGTGATGCTGGGTCCCGGCACATCAGTGGGTGGGCCCGAGGTAGTCGGAATAATTTGACTATCATTGGCTGCTGGAGGATTGGGAGTTGAAGCTTGTGCCGCTTTGACTGTTGCTTTGATCCTTTTACTAATCATGGTATCTTCTTCAACTGGATCATACGGTAACAATTCTGCAGGTAAAATCTCCTCTTTTGGGTGTGGCAAATATTCCTTTGGAATAACTACCACAAATCGACTTATTTCTGATCTAATAGAAATATCATGTGCCACAATTTTCCAATGATCCATGTAACTTCCAACAGTGGGTTGAGGGGATGCAATCCAGAATAGAACTAAACATTCTTTTATAAATGCAACTACTTTTTTCGCTAGTGGTTCACCCCCTCCCACCACCCATTTACTATAGATGCAGGTGTTGTACTGAAGCTTATCACAGTAACCCTTAATGCGATCTGCTTTCTCCTTATCGTGGTCATGAGCGAAAATACCAACGTGATACTAAAAAAGAAAAAATATAAGATATTTAATATTAAGGTTTTATTTCAGTGCTTTTTAAAGGTTATCGCACAAGCAATTATCGGTTAACCTCGTGACGAACGTTCACTGTCCAGTTATTACAGCTTTTGCAATTTAAACATGACAAAAATATGTAGCTACTTAAATATATACTTATTATTTTCCAGGCCTAAAAAAGCTGGATTTAAATATATGTAAATGAAGTAATTATTGCTGTCACTTGAATTACCACAACAGATCCAATATTAAGTTTAAGATGGTAAAATATTCGCAAACTTTCTTTTATTGAATCTTAAGTGACATCCTCTGTTCCACTTTAAATTATAAAGATAGCAATACTTTTTTGACAAAACGACCGTTATAAGAATTTACTGGAGCGTTCCTAGACATCCATGTGTTTAGAATAAAATATTCACGTTTCTATACAAATAAGATACAACAATAAAAACTTAAAAATTGAATCGTTTTACATTATTGCAATCCCTTTGAGGTAAACCTTATTTATCTAAAGTTTGTTACTGCACATCTAATACATTTTAGTTAACAAACTTAAAAAAAATTACTTATTAGTTTACTTTATTTGTGGTATTAATTATTGTTAAAGTAAACTAATGACTGGTTTATGTCACGTTCGGCTTTAGGGGGATTATTAAAAAAAAAATATTGTGAGGATATCCAAATCTATCTTCTTGGCATTGAAATTTACTATCAATTTGTGGTGGCTTTAAGGCTGTTTAATATATGTGGCAATAGTGTATTATATTTACTTGTATGTGGCAATAGTGAATTATATTTTATACTTTAGGGGATTTTCGTGGTAAATCGGGGTATCTAGAGTACATATTTTAATTTTCCTAGTTTATTTCGTTTATGAACAAATTTCTTACACATGCGCATATTTGTCGTTAATTTTCATATTAGCTATCCATTTATTTTAGGTTTAAGTTTCCCGCTGTTTCGCACGTTTAATAATAATGTATTTATTATTGCTTAATTATGTTTATTTTTTTTTGGGGGGGGGAGTTTCTAGGGTTATCTGTTTTTTTTTATTAAATTTGTGTTTTTCTGATTTTCGTTGCAGATATTCCTAAAGTTTTAACGTGATTGGATTACCTGTTCATGCCAATGACCTGGCGACCGGACATGTCTGTTACCACCGTGGCGCACAAAAAAGAAAAGAAACAGAAAAAACGGAGAAAAATCAAACTGTGTTCCTTCCGGAATCATAGGTAACCCATAATTATACTAAAAAATTTAAACACAAAAATACCTGAAATGGCTTTGATGTTTTATTGTCATCTGGTTGATTAGTAACAGGAATTGCGTCTGATTGAGTTTCTGCTGGTGTTGCTGGTGTATCTTCACTAACATCCCTTGTTGATGGTGCACTCCCACCATTCCCTAAATCTTGGACATCACCAGGTAAAGCATCTGATGTCAAAGTCCCACGATCGACCATATGATCTGAGTTCCCACTCGGGTTGCTGGAAGGTTCTTGCACTTCTGTATTAGTGATAAAATTTTAGTTTTAGGAAAATATTATAAAATAGATTATCCACCGCGCATTAACCATCACTGATCTTAAAACCACGTTTATGGAAAAATCAGAAACTCAAGGGTAATTCCCACTATCGGGGAAAATGTAATAAAGATGCCGATTTTCAACATTTTTGACGGTTGAAAAAAAGATGCGTATGCTAAGCTACAAATCTAGTTTTAAGCCCTTTCCAAAAATATCCTCATTTTATTAAATTTTACTGAAACTAGTTATCAGTCAGATTTTCGCTTTTTATAAAAAGGAAGTGTTCACTTCAGTTAAATCTTCTGGTGGTATTAGCTAGTTTGTTTTAGATATGCAGTGGCAAATTCAAGATACATTGCGTCATGGAAATTACCGAGAGACCGAAGTATATAAGTACGACGGCCCTTTTGCGAATGTTCGGCACCGGTTATTCAATAACAGCTGGGAACTGTTAACGATTATTTACATTAAATTATACGGAAAGTTGTAGGTAAATAAAATAACTTTTAAAGGTCCCAAAAGACTTAAAAAACGCACCACGGGAAATCCGTTAAAATATTAATTTCATAACTTGACTTTAGTTAGAAAACATGGATATTAAGTTTAAATTGGTAAGTCGGGAACCCATTAGTTTCTTCTTGCAGAAACGAACGTTATACTTTTTGTATTAGATCTACCTAAGGGTGATGAGGTAACCAGGGAACCAGATCGTTTCTGCATGCGGTTTAAAAATGAGGTTATTAGCTATTCGTATACCGCTTCGGGTAAACGTCAATGCCTGTCAAGGTTTTGTCAAAAAATGTACAATCACAATATGTGTTACATTTTTTAAAGGGAACTATAACCTTACCAAATTCGGTATTTGACTTCAAACATTAACAAATATAATAACACCCGGGAAGTATGCTTTACCTCCAAACAATTAACACTTAAAACGTACCTAAGATAACTTAATTAAATGTTTTAACATTAAGTTAGCAAAGTTTATTCGTATTTTATATTCGATACAAAGTTATAATACTTTTACCAGTTATGGAAAATACTTCGCATTACTTTTGATTGAGTGATTTTGTAACGAGTAATAGATTAAACCCAATAAGTTGTCTTACCTGAACAAGATGTAATTGTAAAGTTCACATTCCCCAAAATGTCAGAATGTTCTTTTGTGATCTTACGAATCTCAGAACCAAGCTTATCAGCAAATGTAGGCCTATCACACTTTAAGAGCCATTCAATTTCCTCTATCTGCGAAGTGCTATTAGGTTTAATCTTAAAACTAGCGCCTTCACGTGTGAATTCACTGGCATCAAATCCCAACTTGTGCAGACCGTAGCATATCAACACAGGAGCGCCTCCGCAATAGAGCAGTTGCTTCAGGCCTTTTTCGATCGGCCATATTTTTGTTGTAAGCTCAACTCTTTGACCATTTACAACAACGAAATACTTTTCTTGATGAAACTCCAAGTTGCACGTCCATTCAGGATTACAAGAAAACTCATTCGTGATTCTTATCTATACAAAATGTTGAGACAATTTTAAGGGAATCATTAGACTGGAAAAAGGTCATTAAATATTTTGGAAAAAAATCCTTTACCTATTGATTTTACTGACTCCATATTCAAACGGCCACTTCTATGTGTATACTAGGTAGAAACCCCTATTTCACGCGCTTTTTCTGTATATTTGTCGTCAGTGATTTTGGTTATACGTAATCAAACGAATCGGCCTTGGTTAGGTATGAACTTACATTTTTATAATACATCGGGTCCTTGTTACGTTACAAGCAGCAGTGTGCAACTTTATTTCCCATTTTTACCGTTAAAACTGTTAAAAGTTTGGTAAACGTGGGCTACATATGATTTGGCTGGATCAGTAAATTCGACTAATTTATTTATTTTATTAACTACAGAAAACCGTATCGACGTATGATCATTTTTGTCGTATCAACCAACCATATATACGTATTAATATTTACCACAATTTATAACACAAGGGCAAAACTGTGTTTTTTATACAACGATACGCGTCATTATCGAACTAAGTCCCCGTTGCTCCACCCGCGGAAGTAACATAAATGTTGCTATTTTGTAATAATAATAATAAAAGATATTGCAGTCAATCGAAACGATATTGCGTTTCAGTGATTACGACAGAAACTAGAATCGTGAAGCAATTAAAATGCAAATTATGTAATAGCCTATATATATGTATATTATAATTAACTTACGCTGCGGTGCATGTGGTTGCTGGCATGGGGCGCCGGCTGCTTCAGGTTTAAATTTGTAGCCTCGAAAGCCAAACCGGATTGTTTGGCCGTTTCTTTCATTGGGAGCTCTGTAGAAAAACAAGATTAGCAATATACACTCTAACTGCGTTGAAGAATTAGTAAGTTCTTTTAGAATTCAGTTGCTGCAAATACGTGATTAGGATGTTTTTTCGACAAAACAACCAAATTATTCATCATTAAGTATATTTGTACATATAGGTGCAGCGACTTATTACAAAAAAATCGTTAAGCCTTTAATTCACAACCTTTTGCTGATTGAATTGTAAAATTCTTCAGGTGTGCGAGTGTGGGTTGATGCTCCTGTATGATAGCATCTACCTCGTCTTGGAGCGATTCGACGAATCTCCCCTTGGTTATTTGGCGACGGATTGTTGCCAACTTTTCTGGTTCGACTTTCAAATCAAACTCCAGACATCCAGTAGAGAACTTTCCCGCCAAGTAATTCAACTTGTAAAGTGCATAACACACCACCATCACCGACCCGCCTGCAACTAGTAGTTGGGGCAAGTACTGCGGATTTTTGCAAACGGCGGTTGTGACTTGAATCACAGTGTCTTCAATGCGAACAACATATTCTCCCAGATCATTCACTTCAAATCTACAATCGCCATGCTCGATGTCAAGTTTGATCCTTATTCGAATCAATTTCGCTTGATCAACCGTACCCAAAACACCATCGCCCGGGAGAACTATTACCTCAGCCATTTCAAAGATTTATCTGATGACCGAATGGTTAATGACGAGCTTATCATGAATTGAAACCTAGTCCAGTAAAAACAAAACGGTTACGGATCCTATGTAGATATAAAAAAATCGGTCTTTGAGGGTTCGACACTTAAGTAAAAAGATATCCTGACCCGTTATTCATTTAATTGCGTATGTTTTATTGATGTGTATGGTGATGCTTAAATTGCGTCATAGCCGAAATACGTAACAATGAGAGTTTATGTTGCAATCGCATATACCCGCTCGCATGTTAAAACATTCTTTCTTTTCGATTCACTTACCGTAGACTCGTAGAGACTGCAAAATACCATTTTTACCCGATACCGTATTTTCCCGTTTAGAGCCAAAGTTTTTATTTTTCCGTTTAGAGCCAAAGTTTGGTTAGTGTGTGATGTTGATTGTTTTATATATGTACCCGTAAAATCATTGATTTGGTTTCTTTATTTTAATTACGCAGAAAACCGTATCCTTTCTTCCATCGTATCGTTTCAACAACTGTACCGTTTCAATCACCGTTCCGTATCAACCTTCCGTTCCGTAACTACAACCGTTCCGTATCAACCCTGATCGCCAATTACAACTAGAGGACATAAACTGTCTGTTTAAAAAACGGTAAGCGTCACTTTCAAATTATAGCAACCCGTAACTCCACCCGCGTAAGTAACAGTTTTATGTATACTACTTACGAAAATACAAGCATTTTTATACATATCGTTGAGAGCTGCTGACTACGGGTTATTGAAAACTCTGCCTAAAAATGTAACAAGTGGAGACCACAGAGGGACGTGTAGTCCAGCAGCGATGTTTTTTTTTTATTGAAATTTTATATGAAAGGTGAATTTTGTTTACCAACCGCCGAAATACGTATTGGAAGAGGATTTTAACTCGTTTTCATTGATTTTTATACTGCGTTCAGTACCTGCGGTTATTGTTTAGTTTTTGCAAGGTTTTGTCTCATTTTTAGTAAAGTTTTAAATTGTGCTTTTTGTTGTTTTATTATAAATATTTTACGGGTGCAATTTATTTTGAGTTTTATTTTTACCCTTGCTGATTACGGTCTTTACTACTCTTTGTTGTTGTATATTTATTGACGAATAATTGAAACTAAAGACACAAAATCTTAATAAGGGGGGATAGTGTTACAATGTTATCTTGATGCGTTATTTGGGGTGCGTGGGTTGATTGCTAATTACCTGTCGCCTTTATTTTTATACTTCCCGCTAAAAACCGTTAGATTTTACCACCAATTTGCTTTTATATATGACCTGTTGTAGTATGTTTGGCAGTAGGTGTGATTTTAAACTGGTTACAATAATACAGGCATTTTTATATATATCGTTGAGAGCTGCTGACTACAGGTTATCGAAAACCCTGTCTAATGGTGTAACACAACCACACAATACATGTATATACCTGGAAATAATAAGAGAACCGACGGTCAGATTACCGACACTTAGTGTATATATATATATATATATATATATATATAATATGTATATAAATATACAGTAAATGTCGGTAATCTATATATTATATATGTATATATATAAATGGTCAATTTCGGAAAGATACGTCATACCTGTCATACGTTTGTCTACCATTTAAATGACGTTTTACTTAAGTAATAAAACACTTTTTAACATATACAGTAAGTAAAGTAACATGTAAAATTAATTTAAAATTTGGGCAACGAGTGAACAAAAACAATATATGTTCTTTCCAATCAGGAATCCATTACAAGTGACTTAATTTTGCGAGACGACAGGGCAGCATATATCAATGACTTATATTTCAGAAACAAGGTTTTCATATTTGAACACAATCGGTACATTTTATACACGTTTAATTAATTTGTTTTAATTCTAAGGTTAATTTTACTTAATCCGCAGTTAAATTAGCTCATACTCTGTTTTTACCAAGTAGAAAGCCCCGTTTTTATGCGCTCTTGCTATGTATTTGTCGTCAGTGATTTTTTTACGAAATCAAAGCAAACCGTTGGTTACGTAAGAACGCATTTTGTTACACCTTTTAACAATACATCGGGTCTGTGTAACTAAATAGCTTTTTAAATTTAACTGCGACGAATGTTTAATCTTTGAAAAATCAAGGTTCCATTCAATTTACGTCAGGAAATGTTAGCGTTATTTTATAAAGCGATATCGCCTTTGTCGCTTGAGAGCACGTGGATGTATACATCTATATATAGTATACAACGATATATATAATATATATATATATATATATATATATATACGTACATTTCTCGAAATCCAAGCATCGGTAGAACATACAAAAAAAGATGTTGCATAAATGTTTATATTTTCCAAAAATATAATAAATGATATTGCGATCAACCGAAACCTTTGGCTTAACAGTAAATAAATACGGGACATACAAATGGATTCAATTAGCATTTTCTCGACGACAAATCTGCATATTTTAATAACATAGCGTATTTGGATAATTCTATTTTACAGAAACGGCTTTGAAAGTGTAATTAAAGAGCACATATTCAATGTAAGATTTATCGTCGCCAATATTGTATATATACATATATATATATATATATATATATATATATAATCGGTATAGTATCCATGTTGTATATATATATATATATATATATTAAATCGATATAGTATCGCTTTTTTCCCACCATTTCACCAAAGTATAAAACGCTCGTTTTTCACGGCCCGATCATTATCGTGATGTAATCGGTTCTTTGATAGTTTTAGTTAGTATGTTTTAGAATTAACGGTTATTTTTAAGATGTATATGACGTGCTTTGGCTCCGCTTAAGTCACAATTTGGTAAATATTGTCTTTATTCTTAAATTAGTAAATTTTTGATCATGTAATTGTACATATATTTTCCGTCATTTACAAGACTTTTCTTACCCGTCATCATTCACGTGTCAATATCGAATAAATTCATTTATTAAACTCTGCGTTATTTTAAACTCTAAATGAGAGAAGACGTCTAAGAAAATTACAACTTATCACAAAGACAGGTGATATGAGCCAGTACCCAGTCGGGAAGTTATTCAGATTAAAATTTTTGAACAAAGGAAACGTGTGTTCATGAACCTGCAGAACTTGATCCATAACTTCAAGTGGCTCATGGGTTCTAAATCTTTTTTTTTGCCGTTAGACCAATACAACAGTGAGAAAAATTATTAAATTAAAAAAATTAACTAAATTTTAATATAAATATCTTCTATTTGATCAAGTAACATGTTATAATTATACCAACTTTAATAAACAATTCAATGACTTTAATGAACATGTTATCTTTCTTAATTTGGGAATGCGTAGTTGCTGCCTTATAAAATCAAGGTAAACACTAGGTCTCTTGATGAAAATTCCAAACCGTATTATTAAGTAGCATATTTAGTAGTGTTAAATTACTCTGATTAAACTGTTAATATTGTT
Organism: Ciona savignyi; assembly: GCA_000149265.1. Lineage (NCBI taxonomy): Eukaryota > Metazoa > Chordata > Ascidiacea > Phlebobranchia > Cionidae > Ciona > Ciona savignyi. The sequence continues at coordinate 216,273 of CH002143.1, read as the reverse complement.
CGTTTATCTCGGTTCTATTTTTTAAATTAAAGGAACCATAAAAATACCCCATTGTTCTCTGCTATTATCCAGTGTTTAACAACTGGAAAAGACATTTCATAAAAAAATAAAAAGTTTGGAAATAATTCTCTAAATTGAAAATATTTGACTAACTTATTTATTTGTGTGTAAAAAATATATTTTAAATCATCAACATTTTGTGATGGTGTATTTGTTTTGTCTTGTTCGATTGTTTGTCAATTGAGAGGTAGGCTTAAATATGCAAAATTTAGTGGTACACAAAAAAGTTGGAAAACATGATTCATGTGATTATAACGTCACGACCGAAATCACGGGCGTAAAATGTGTTATTGCTCGAGCAGAAACAAGGGTCTCATATTTTACCCCAACCGACACATTTTATACACGTTTAATTAATTTATTTTGAATCTAAAGTTGATTTTACTGAATGCGAATTTAAAACAGCCCATGATATGTTTTTAACTGACTATCAACCACACGCGTTTATGCTATGATTTTGTCGTCAGTGATCCAAGTTCTACGAAGTCAAGCGAATCGGCCTAGCTAACGTATGAACGAATTTTATTACACATTTTAACAATACATCGGGTCCGTGTGACTAAACAGCTCCTTAAATTCAACTTGGACCAATACAACAGTGAGAAAAATAATTAAAGCAAAAAAATGAACTTGAATTTAATATAAATATCTTCTATTTGATCAAGTAACATGCTATGTTTTTAACTGAATATCAACCACACGCGTTCATGCTATGTATTTGTCGTCAGTGATTCTATTTCTACGAAGTCAAGCGAATCGCTGTTGGTTACGCATAAACGCACTTTGTTGTACATTTTAACAATACAACGGGTTTGTGTGACTAAATAACTCCTCAAATACAAGGGACGATTGTTTAATTTTTTTTAAAGAATCAAGGTTCCATTCAATTTACTTGAGGCAAGGTTAGCGTTATTATTCAGATCTTTATAAAGCGACGCCACCTTTGTCGCTTTCTTTCAAAGGCAATCACATTTTCTATGTATAGATAAATTTTACAATACGTACTTTTCTCCGATTCAAAGCTACGTCCTAAAATGCGACAAAGCTGCATATTTCAATGACATATATTTTAATATTTGCTCTGCTTATGGAAACGACTTAAAATGAATATCTAAAATAAAACATTTTAAAATTATATTAAAAAAAAACCAAACGTCTAATTGTTTTTTATGAACCTACAGAACTTAATTCATTACTTCAAGTGACTCATGGGTTCTATCGGGTTTGTGCAACATTTCCTTGACCGTTGGAATATTGCAACTATAAGAAAAATCATAAAGTTAAGGTAACTTGAGTTTAATATGAATATATTTTATTTAATCAAATAACAAGTTAGTAGTATACGTACTTTTAACAAATAATTTAATGACCTAAACATAACGTTTCTTTAGATATTACATTTTAATTGAACACTAAAATATTGCAATGTTGAGTCGTTAAAATACGTATTAATTTTCCCAATGTGGGTTTAAATGTCAAAATCAATGAAAGCACACATTTTGCCTTATTAAATCCAAATACACACATTTCAATGAAAATACTAAACTTCTATACTAAGTAACATATTATTTAATACTGTATAAATACTCTAGTTAAATTGTGAGTAAACTTACTATTGTACGTTTTTCTCGGTCCTATTTCCTTACGCTACATTTCAATTTGAGGAACCATAAAATACCCCATAGTTACCTGCTATTACCCAGTGTTTCCCATCTGGATCAGAAATTTCATCAAGTTAGGAAAAAAGTGTCAAAGTAATATAATTTTGTTTGTTAAATCAATACTTTAAATTATAACAACATTAAAATGTTCAATATGTTTTGTCTTGTTAAAAAGGTAAGGAAAGGTCGATTTAAAATGGACAAAACCAAGTTGTACCAAAAACGCTGGGATCCACTGCGCAAACAAAAGCATTGTGTACGGTTGTTATAGTAAACGGATTACGTAAACGTATGGTGGGTGAAACATGAAACTTCGATACGAGGTCAAACCGTTGTCCGATATAATAATATATAATATATTAATATACTTCCACCTCTGGTGGGTGTATTACGTATGACGTGCTTTGGCTCCTCTTAAGTCACAATTTGGTAAATATTGTCTTTATTCTTAAATTAGTAAATTTTTGATCATTTAATTGTACACATATTTTTCCGTCATTTACAAGACTTTAATTTCCCGCCATCATTCACATGTCAATTTCGAATGAATTCATTTATTAAACTCTGCGTTATTTTAAACTCTAAATAAGAGACGACGTCTAAGAAAACTGCAACTTCTCACAAAGACAGGTAATAGGAGCCAGTACCTATAGTCGGGAACGTATTCAGATTAAAACTAAAAAAAGGAAACGTTTAGGCCTAAATGTTTTCATGAACCTGCAGAACTTGATTCATAACTTCAAGTAGCTCATGGGTTCTATCGGGTTTGTAAATCATTTTTTGCCGTTTGACCAATACAACAGTGAGAAAAATTATTAAATTAAAAAAATAACTTAATTTTAATATAAATATCTTCTATTTGAGAAGAATCAAGGTTCCATTCAATTTACTTGAGGCAAGGTTAGCGTTATTATTCAGATTTTTATAAAGCGACGCCACCTTTGTCGTTTTCTTTCAAAGGCAAACACATTATATCTATGTATAGATAAATGTCAACACGTACTTTTCTCTGATTCAAAGCTAAAATGCGACAAATGTGCATATTTCAATGACATATATTGTAATATTTGCTTTTTTATGGAAACGACTTAAAAAGAATATCCAAAATAAAACATTTTAAAATTATATTTAAAAAAAACAAACGTGTAATTGTTTTTTATGAACCTACAGAACTTAATTCATTACTTCAAGTGGCTCATGAGCTCTATCGGGTTTGTGCAACTTATTAAACATAATTAAACACTAAAATATTGCAATGTTGAGTCGTTGAAATATTTTAATGTCAGAATCCATGAAAGTTTTTTCCCGTTTTTTCCCGTTTTCCAAATTTTTACCGATAGTCCCACTTCGTGTTTTCATCGTGGAAACAAAAAATAAACTAAACTAAACTAGAAAGCACACTTATTTTTGCTTTTTTAAATCTAAATACACACCATTTAATAAAAATACTAAACTTATATGCTAAGTAACGTATTATTTAGTTCTCTATAATTACTCTAATTAAATTGTGAGTACACTTACTATTGTACGTTTATTCTTGGTCCCATTTCCTCACGCTACTTTTCAATTTGAGAAACCTTAAAATACCCCTATAGTTACTTGCTATTACCCAGTGTTTCCCATCTGCATACGACATTTTATAAGGTGAGGGAAAAAAGTCTCAAAGTAATATATATTTGTTTGTACAATTAATACTTTAAATTATAACAACATTTTAAAATGTTTTATCTGTTTTGTCTCGTTTAAAAAGGTAAGGAAAGGTAGACTTAAAATGGTCAAAACCAAGTTGTACCAAAAAAGCTGGGATCCACTGCGCTAAACGGATTACGTAAACGTATGGTGGGGGAAACATGATATTTTGATACGAGGTCGAACCGTTGTCCAATATAATAATATATAATATAATAATATACTTCCACCTCTGGTGGGTGTATTCCGAAGGTCGAAGAGCTATCCGATCGTAACTTGTAACATTGGGTATTGTGGGTTCCCTTTTAATACAAAGTTAATTTTATTGAATCCACATTTTTATCAGCCACTGCTATGTTTATAACTGTTTATGAACCACCGTTTACGCGCACATGCTATGTATTTGTGTTTGTCGTCAGTGATCCTAGTTCTACAAAATCAAGCAAAGCGACCATGGTTTAAAGACCAACCATTGCCCTAATCTAATAAAAACTAAAGAGCGTCAAATACGTGACAACAACCACTATTTGTAAAGCAGGTTTGGTTTTTGTAATAAATATATATATATATATATATATATATATATATATATAATATATACATGTGTGATCATGGTTCCTGACCAATATTGCTACATTTTATACATACATTTTTTTGCTGCAAGCATAAGCTATACACAAGAATAAAATGTACATCATTATTAGAAATATATTATCTAACAACTTAAAATGGTTTATTTTATTAAATGAGGAAAGCATTCGTTTTTTCTCCTAAGATCTAATTATATATATAGTAAAAATATATCGATTGCAGTGAGAAATCCTGCATGCAATTGTATATATTTTTAGGAGATAAATCCCCCTCAGAGGACTTCCAAGGTACCGTGCATAACCAAGGCGATGCTCCAGTTATAATCAAGACCAGTGGACTAAAGGTGCTTTAGCCAACGTAATAAAAAAATAAAATCTAACTACGGGAAATGGCCCAAATAGTAGGTTTTGTACCCAAATCATGATTTTAAGCGGCATATCATGTCATGCCGCCCCGACATCGCTAAAAAAAGAGTCGCTAAATCCGATTAAAGCTTTAAATTTTGTTACATAATAACATGGCAAAGATATAAAAGCATAAATGTTGGGTGGTAAATCAAGGCAATTTCTCATGCTTCTTTTTTTTAATAAATCGTTAATTTTTTAGAAATTTAGCTTATTTTTATCATACCGCTAACAAGCGACTTCAATGTAGATGTGGTGGAGTGTTATTTCGGTAAAAATGTTGTTTTAAATGTAAAAAGAAAAAAACTTGCATTGGAAAATACACTAAAACTTTAAATGTGTCCCTGAATCATAATGGTGACATGTCATGTCGGCCTAAAATCTTCAAAGAGGACTGAATAATTTGGATTAAAACATCACAGATTGGTGGATTACATGATCTGTAAATGTACTGCATGCAGACAAGTATGGCCGAATGTTTAAAGCGACCGATACATACACAGACTTTTAAATGGGTTCAACTCTGAGCTCGAAAAAAAAGATCACCTCGCGTCTACGGCGTTACCAGAGCTATTGCAGTGTTTTGTGTATAATTAGGACATTACTTTATTATTTAGTAAAACACAACCTATTAATTCCCTGCATTCTAGCGATGTCAACAAATTGTTTTACCCAAGAACATGACCGACTAGTTAAAGAGCAGTTTTGACCTGCAATCTGTCTGAAAGGCAACGAGTACTGTGAAAACTTAACAAAATTATGCAAACTTAACAAAAAAGATTGTAGCAATGTATTGTCCGACCGGTTAGTCTGGCGGTTTAATGCCTCGCTTTCCAATCAAAAGGTTGCAGGTGCGAAACAGGTCGATAGCTAATCGGTTGTGTCCTTGGTCAAGGCACTTTACGGACATTGCCTAACCTAGCGTGTTCTGCCAAATTGCTTATATAAATGTTTTATTGGTTGAGGTTTTACATGTTGGTTTCTCCACGAATTATTAAGAGCAATTAAATCGTCATTCTGTCCGCTACAATCGTCCCACAGACACTACATAACCGTTCCAGGTATGTCTTGCGTGTAACAAACTAACTAATTAACTTAACTAAATGCTATCTCTGTAACTGTAGACAATTTTACGAAACTTAATGCAAAAATCACTATAAGCCAGACAGCATTGTATTCAGTGGCTTATATTAAAATATGTGTCCTTTCAGTTGAAAGATAAAGCTTGCTCTTCGCGCGACTCGCCAGATAGTCATGTAACCGTACGACAAAGCGCAGCCTACCGCCGCGGAAATATAAAAAGCAAAGATATGGAGATTTTCACCAGATTTCCGCGTATAACGCACCTTCGCTTCTGGAAGTTTGTGTTTAACTCACCTTTCTTCTACAGCCCTTCTTGTCCGCCACATCGTTACATAATGCAAAGTGGGAAAGCAATCTTTTCATTTATTTTCATGTCTAACTAACATGTGAGCTGCTAATTACAAACTACAAGATATTATAGAAATAATACAATTAATTGGTTAGAAAATAAAAATTATGGGTCCCATTAAAATGGGACACATATTGTTTTTGTCCGTTTTTTTTTTCTTTTTTTTTTTTTTTTTTTTCGTCAAAGGTTTGACAGTCATGGCTTGTGGCTCCAACATCTACCAGAAGGGGTGATGGAATTGCAATAAAATTTAAACATTTGTTAGTGCACATGGTCTAGATATGCAGAAGCCAAAATTTTGGGTAATTTAATTTGGGGAATTCCCCTGAGAGGTGAAAAACCAAAACGGTACTTTTTTTTAAAAAGGTACCTTTTTTGGCCCTAGCGATTGATCGGCTACTCCAATTTTAATTAGATTTGGTAAATTGTAAGAACATTAGCCAATGATACAAACTTTAAAAGAAATCAAAAAATTACCTAGGGAAATACCCTAAAGAATACGATTTTGTTCTCAAATCATGATTGTGACAGTCATGGCTTGTGGCTCCGACATCTACCAGAAGGGGTATTGGAATTGCAATAAAACTTTGACATTTGTTAGCGCACATGATCTAGATATGCAGAAACCAAAATTTTGGGTGATATACCCAGGGGAATTCCCCTGAGAGGTTAAATACCAAAACGGTATTTTTTTCTAAAAATTTAGTTTTTTTTGCGCATGGCGTTTAAACGGCTACTCCAATTTTAATTAGATTTGGTAAAATGTAAGAAAAAGCCATTTAGCCCAATGGATATTAATACTTCAAGAGGAAATGAAAAAGTTACCTAAAGGAAATACCCCGAAAAAATAAGATTTTGTTCTCAAATCATGATTGTGACAGGCATGGCATGTGGCTCCGACATCTACTAGAAAAAGTAATGGAATTGCAATAAAATTTTGAAATTTGTTAGCGCACATAGTCTAGATATGCGGAAACCGAAATTTCGGGTGATGAATCTAGGGGAATTCCCCTTAGACGTTAAAAACCACAACGGTATATTTTTCTATATAAATAGCCTTTTTGGGCATAGCGCTTAAACGGATGCTACAATTTGAATCAGATTTCGTGGAATGTAAGTGCATTAGTCACTGATTTAACACTTAAAAGAAATAATAAAATAACCTAGGGAAATACCCAAAAAATGGGATATGTTCTCAAATCATGTTTGTTACCAGGATTCCATGTCGCCATGACATCTTCCAAAAGGAGTAATGAAATCGCAATGAAAATTAGACATTTGTAAGACAACATGGTCTAAATATGCAGAAACCAAAAATTTGAGTAATGAATATAGGGGGAATCCCTCAAAACGTTTTTTTTAATAAATTAGATTTTGTGGCCATAGCGCTTGAACGGCTGCTCTAATTTTATTAAAATTCGGTAAAATGTTAAAACATTAGACACTCTGTGCCAATTCAAAAAAGAAAACATTTACTTAGGTTAATTTCCATGAAAACGAAGTTATGCTCCTGAATTATGATTGTGACAGGCATGCCATATCGCACTGACATCTCCAACAAGAAGTCGACAAAACAGATTAAAACTTTAAGAATTGCTACATAACATGATGACTCACTTATGTAAAAACAGAAACTTATCTACTAAACCCAGGGGAATTCCCTGAAACAACGAAAAACTAAATCGGGCTGTTTTGGGAATTTAGCTTTATTTCACTACAGCGCTTGAAAATAAGCTATAATTTAAAACATTTTTGGTGAAATGTTCATAAATTTGAGATGTTTATTCTTTATTTACCTAAACATGGAATATAAGTTTGGTATGTTAACTATGGGACCCATGCGTTTATGCTTGCAGAAACAAAAACTACATACTCAGTGTATAAAATACAAATTGTGGTTAGGGACCCTGTAGCATGAATATAGGTTATACAACATGTGTTTTACAAATAGTGTTGGTTAAACACGTCGTTGACACTCTCTAGTTAAGTTTTACATATACTTAATTTTGAATGTTAAGAGTTGATTTTAAAGTATTAATTGCCCAAAATGTATATACATATTTACAGTTTTGGTACCGCTACGATGTTATATATTTAGACAGTTTAATAATTCCTGTGCCATTTTATATCACAAATATATAATTTAAAACCATGTAAGATAATTCGATAGTTTAGTGTGTAAAGTTCACTTCCACAAGTTATGGATACAGTCATTAAATTAAACGCATGGACCAACTCTATGTAACCGCAATCATTCTTCTTTTGGCTCCGGGTCAGATCTAATTTTTCTGAAAGGGATTCACAGAGTTAAACAAAAATTCTATTATTTTTATTCAATACAGAATTCACATTGTTGTTTTAGATATTACCGATATGGTAATATAAAGGATTTACAGTGTTGTATTTGCAACATATGATTTTGTAATGAATACTTACGAAAACCATTTACCAGAAAAAATAAACTTTAAATGTTAAAAATAGAAATTTGTATAGCGTATGTAATGCTAGTGATGCTGGCGCCCGTTAAATAACAATAATCATTCCTATTTAATTGTCATTAAATATTTTTAAAGGATCGGGAAACTTTCACAGTATATTTGGTGTACCCTAGCTTAATAAACATGTAAAATTTACATACATAATCTAGCTCAGAGAATATGTAAAATTGTATATTGAGTTTCACTTAATAAACTATTCTTTTAATTCCGCCGTAAAGTATTTTTTTTAACTCCGTTGTCAAAGATCGAAAAAGTTAACATACAAGTTCATATTCAGATGAACATTTGTAAAGTTTTTGCACATTATTCTTTGTCGATATGTTGGAGCCCAAAACGAATCTAATTTTCTGGAAAAACTCCGGTTTAGTTTTTAACGACTCAAGGAAATTTCATATCATTTGTCTAACATATTGTAACATTTTATTGCTAGTAGATTACTTTGTCTGGTAGATCGTAAAGTTTATTTGCTGTTAATTAACTTATTTTAATAGAAGTCAAGGCGACATGGCATGCCTGTCATGTATTTGGCGAAAACATGTACAACCACAACATGCGTTTCTTATCAGAAGAAACCAATTACCAAACTAAACCCAGGGTAACTTCCAATATTGATAACTTTATAAAAATTAACACTAATCATATCTAAGACAAACTCATTTAATAGTTTTAATATTAAGAAAAGAATAGTTATACTTCAGCATCTATGCATAGTTACAGTAATTTGACCCAGTAATTTTCCATTTTCTGCGATCTGCCACCAGTTTTTAAAGGGTCAAACCTTCTCCTAAAGAAGGCGTTTAACTAATTATTATGGGTCCCAATTGAAAAATTGGGACACATATTGTATTTGTCCGTTTTTTTTTTCGTTTTTTTTTCGTCAAAGGGTTGACAGGCATGGAATGTCGCCACGACATCTACCAAAAGGAATATTGGAATCGCAATAAAACTTAGTAATTGGCCGGACAATATGGTCTAGATATGCAGAAACCAAAATTTTGGGTGAAAAATTAAGGAAAATTTCCCTGGGAGGTTAAAAACTAAAACGGTATTTTTTTATGAAATATTGCGCTTTTTGGGACATAACGCTTGAACGGCTGCTCCAATTTGAATAGGATTTGGTGGAATGTAAGTGCATTAGTTACTGACTTATCACTTAAAAGAAATAAAAAAATTACCTAGGGAAATACCCTAAAAAATTACATTTTGTTCTGAAATTATGATTGTGACAGGCATGTCATGTCGCCCCGACATCCACCAGAAGGAGTAGTGGAATCACAATGAAAATTAAACATTTTTTTGGCAACATGGTTTAGATAGGCAGAAACCAAAATTGTGGGTGATGAATCCAGGGAAATTCCCCTGGGACGTTAAAAACCAAAACGCTATTTTTTTCTAAAAAAATTCCTTTTTTAGGCATAGCGCTTAAATGGCTGTTATATTTTGAATTAAATTTGGTGTAATGTAAGTGCATTAGTCACTGATTTAACACTTAAAAGAAATAATGAAATTACTTAGGGAAATATCCCAAAATATAGGATATGGTCTCAAATCATGATTGTGACAAGCATGCCATGTCCCCCCGACATCTACCAAAACTAGAAAGTGTCAACCTCCACTATTTGTAAAACACATGTTGTATGCCATATATTCATGCTACAGGGTCCCTAACGACAATTTGTATTTTATACACCGAGTGTGTAGTTTGTTTCTGCAAGCATAAACGCATGGGTCCCATAGTTAACCAACCAAACTTATTTTCCATGTGCAGTTAAATAAAAGATAATCGTCTTAAATTTACGCACATTTTACCAGAAATGTTTTAAATTAAAGCTTCTTTTCAAGTGCTGTAGTGAAATGAAGCTAAATTCCCAAAACAGCCCAATTTATTTTTTCATGGTTTCAGAAAACTTTCCTGGGTTTAGTAGATAAGTTTCTGGTTTTATAAGTCACTCATGTTATGTAACAATTCTTAAAGTTTTAATCTGTGTTACGGTGCCACGCAATGAAGTTGACACGCTATTTCCAAATCCTTTATTCGGTATTCAGCGGTAACTAAAATAAACATAAATGCATGTAAGACGCTATTTAAAATGGGAAAGTATACTACAAAAAACCATATCTTAACAATGCGCGCCCGTTAATTCCTTGATCGCTAAAATAAACTGCTGCTTCCTTGCAGTCGAACTCGAAAAGGACTTTATAAATCAAAAACGTAAAATCGCCAAGGACAAATCATAGAAATAGAATTTTACCAAAATCAACCAACCATGAACAATTAACGAATCAAAAAACTACTGCAACGGTGCAGTAACATGGCTCTCCAAAAATGTAAAGATTTTTTTTAAAGACAAAGAAAGAGGTTACTCGCAAAAAATTTGTTTGCACATAAACATCCCATTTACAATATCATTATGCGGCGCGCGTGACCTTCAACCTTGGCTCCCCGTTCGGGAATCCCCGGTATCTTCCGTGCTCGATGATGCACTTGTTCCAAAGTTTATCTCTGTCGCTTTTCCCACTTCCACGTTCTGTCCAAAACTACTTGGATACGTCTTTAATATTCTTGGAAGTGGCCACCGATATCTGGGCAAGAATTTTTTTCTCCAGCGTGTCCAAAACCGATTAGTCAGGTACTCCACCTTTCTACACCGTCTGTTTACGTACAAATCGTCTTTTTTAAAAGCTCTTTGGGAGCTGAAAGGCGTCCTTTTCTGTAATGTTAGGTTATGATTTAGCGTTAATGGTTTTGGAGCTTCGATTATGTTCCCTTTGTCGTTGTGCGGTTGTTTCACCAAGAATCGAGATAGACTTATTATTTTTGTTTTTGATTTAACGTTCTTTTGTATGTCCAATCTTGCGTTGGTACCGGTCGCATAGCATCGATTTAAAATCTTTGTATTACTTCCTGGCACCCAGCTTCCAACAATTCCCCAGCCTTGAGCCGATTTTGAATTTTTACAATAGGGTTGTGGGGTCCAATGAACGTGCAACGGAGTCAAGTGCGTACGCTTGCATATTTTACATGTAGCGCGGTGTGTGCACTCTCTCGCAATGTGAGTATCGTTAGAACCACACCCATAACACAATTTGTGTTTTCTCAAAAAATCCTTTTTATCCCATAAACTTAATTTCATGAATAAGTTGCATTCGTTTAGTCCATGTTTATAACTTTTACAATAAGAGCAGTTCACACTTTGCGAGGAGCTATGTTGATGCTTCCATGATTCACTTAAAACGTTGTAGTATGAAGTGGTCAGTTTGCTTTGTAATCTTTCTCGGTGATCAGTTGCTAAACCAATACCTTGCAATTCCGGGATATTCTCCCGCTCCGATTGCAATGTCACAAATTCGGCTAATTTCTCGAATGTTGGATAAGTACCATTTTCAGATAATTTGTGTGCAAGAAATATCTCACGCCATTTGGCAATGATAAACGCTGGTAACCGTGACACAATTTTTGTACTCTCATTCGGGTAGTCCAAGATCCCTAATTCATTAATTTGGGTTTTGGCGGCAACAATTTGAGTCCTCCGACTGCAGTAGAAAATAGCCTTCCACCACCGATCTGGGGTCGCCCGAAAGGTACTGCTGGAGCAAATTTAATTTCTGCGCTGCACACGTATTAGCGTTCGAATCCACCAACGCGGCGAACGCAGTATTCCAAGAGGGAAAATGAAGTGGATTGCCGTTAAAAACCTCTAATTTTATCGGGAGAGCGTAGTTGGAAGTGAATGAACTCGTGTGATTCTTACTTAAGTTGGTTGGACGTAGTTTTTCTACAGCATTTTAAGCGAGATGTCTTGCTTCATTGAAAAGGATCTCCAACTTTGTCGCTTTTTCGGACCACTTATCAAACACGGTCGAAGCACCTTCACTTTCGAGTTCAGATATTAAGATTCGAAATTTACGTTTGTTTACAAATAATTCCTTTACAGCACGGTGGATCGGTTCGCGCTCATCCGACACGATCACAGATTCCTGTACCTTTTCTATGTCATAAATAAATTTGGCTTCGGCAGTCGTTAGGTCTCTTTCCAGCTTTGAATGTCGACCTATTGTCACATGCCTTTCATTAATATCAAACAGTTCAATTTTGTCTTCATTGGCTTTAGTCATGCCTTTTCCTTGTTTTCTGCCGGGTCTTGATCAGTTGAGGTCAATTAACGCCGACGTCGTTGTTAAGTTACTGTTACGGTGCCACGCAATGAAGTTGACGCGCTATTTCCAAATCCTTTATTCGGTATTCAGCGGTAACTAAAACAAACATAAATGCATGTAAGACGCTATTTAAAATGGGAAACTATACTACAAAAAACCATAACTTAACAATGCGCGCCCGTTAATTCCTTGGTCGCTAAAATAAACTGCTGCTTCCTTGCAGTCGAACTCGAAAAGGACTTTATAAATCAAAAACGTAAAATCGCCAAGGACAAATCATAGAAATCGAAGTTTACCAAAATTAACCAACCATGAACAATCAACGAATCAAAAAACTACTGCAACGGTGCAGTAACAATCTGATATGTAGACTGCTTATTGGAGATGTCATTGCGATATGGCATGCCTGTCAAAATAGTAATTCAGGAACATATCTTTGTTTTCAAAGAAATTACCCTAATTAAATGTTTTCTTTTTTTAATTGGCGCACAGTGTCTAATGGTTTAACATTTTACCAAATCTGATCAAAATTAGAGCAGCCGTTTAAGCGCTATGCCCCCAGAAGCTAATTTATTAGAAAAAAAACGTTTTGGTTTTTAACGTCTCAGGGGAATTCCCCTGGATTCATTACCCAAAATTTTGGTTTCTGCATATTTAGACCATGATGACTTACAAATATCCAATTTTCATTGCGATTTCATTACTCCTTCTGATAGATGTCGGGGCGACATGGCATGCTTGTCGCAATCATGATTTGAGAACATATCCTATTTTTTAGGGTATTTCCCTAGGTAATTTTATTATTTCTTCAAAGTGTTAAATCAGTGACTAATGCACTTACATTCCACGAAATCTGATTCAAATTGTAACAGCCGTACAAGCGCTATACCCAAAAAAGGCTATTTTTTATAAAAAAATAGCGTTTTGGTTTTTAACGCCCCAGGGGAATTCCCCTTGATTAATCACCCAAAATTTTGGTTTCTTCATATCTAAACCATGTTGTCTAAAAAATGTTCCATTTTCATTGCGATTCCATTACTCCTTTTGGTAGATGTCGGGGCGACATGGCGTGCTTGTCACAATCATGATTTCAGTACAAAATCGAATTTTTTAGGGTATTTCCCTTGGTAATTTTTTTTATTTCTTCAAAGTGGTAAATCAGTGACTAATACACTTACTTTTCACCAAATATGATTCAAATTTTAGCAGCCGTTCAAGCGCAATGCCACAAAAAGCTAAATTTTTCATAAAAAATACCGTTTTGGTTTTTAACCTTACAGGGGAATCCCCCTAATTTATTACCCAAACTTTTGGTTTTTGCATATCTAGACCATATTGTCTAACGAATGGCAAGTTTCATAACGATTTCATTATTCCTTCTGGTAGATGTCGGGGCGACATGCCATGCCAGTCAAACCTTTGACGAAAAAAAAAACGGACAAAAACAATAAGTGTCCCATTTTTCCAAATGGGACCCATAATGAGTAATGAAATCGCAATAAAAATTGGACATTTGTAAGTCAGCATGGTCTAAATATGCAGAAATCCCAATTTTGGGTAATTTAGCCAGGGGAATTCCCCTGGGAGGTAAAAAACAAAATGGTATTTTTATCTAAAAAATTAGCTTTTTTGAGCATAGGGATTGAACGTCTACTTCAATTTTTGTTAGATTTGGTATAATGTAAGAACATTAGTAACTGATTTAACACTAAAAAGAAATACAAAAATTATCTAGGGAAATACCCTAAAAAACAAGATTTTGTTCTCTATCATGATTGTGACAGGCGTGGCTTGTGGCTCGGACATTCATCAGAAGGGGTGATTAAATCGCAATGAACTTTTGTAATTTGTTAGAGTACATGGTACAAAATTTTGGGTGATAAATTCAGGGGAATTCCTCTGGGGCGTTAAAAACCAAAACGCTCTTTTTTAAAAAAAATTGCCTTTTTTGGGCATAGCGCTTGAACGGGTGTTACAATTTGAATCAGATTTGTCGGAATGTAAGTGCATTAGTCACTGATTTAACACTTAGAAGAAATAATGAAATTACCTAGGGAAATACCCCAAAAATAGGATATGGTCTGAAATTATGATTGTGACAAGCATGCCATGTCGCCCCGACATTTACCAAAAGGAGTAATGAAATCGCAATGAAAATTGGACATCTGTAAGTCATCATGGTCTAAATATGCAGAAACCAAAAATTTTGGTAATGATTCTAGGAGAATTCCCCTCAGACGTTAAAAAACCAAAACATTTATTTCTAATAAATTCGATTTTGTGGCCATAGCCCTTGAACGACTGCTCTAATTTTATTAAAATTTGGTAAAATGTTAAAACATTAGACATTTTGTGCCAATTAAATAAAGAAAACATTTAATGAGGTTAATTTCCATGAAAACGAAGATATGTTCCTGAAATATGATTGTGACAGGCATGCCATATCGCAATAACATCTCCAACAAGAAGTCGACAAATCAAATCAAAACTATAAGAATTGCCACATAACATGACTCACTTATGTAAAAACAAAAACTTATCTATTAAACCCAGGGGAATTCCCTGAAACAATGAAAAACTAAATCGGACTGTTTGGGAATTTAGCTTTATTTTATTACAGCGCTTGAAAAGAAGCTATAATTTAAAACATTTGTGGTGAAATGTTCGTAAATTTAAGACGTTTATTCTTTATTTAACTAAACATGGAAAATAAGTTTGGTCTGTTAACTATGGGACCCATGCGTTTATGCTTGCAGAAACAAACTACATACTTAGTGTATAAAATACAAATTGTGGTTAGGACCCTGTAGCATGAATATATGGCATTCAACATGTGTTTTACAAATAGTGGTGGTTAAACACGCGGTTGACACTCTCTAGTTCTCCCTATCTCCCCAATGCAACATCTAGGCTTTCACACTCTTTTAATAAGATATAACAAATAGTACAGTGTCGCCTGGAAAGAAAGTGGCGTGTCGCATCGAAATAAGTGGCGTATCGCATTCGACACTTCTAGGAGTATAACATTTTATTCCGATAAAAGACTGCGTTAACATTTCAATTTACTCACACAAAAAAAACACATCTGCTGTTAAACCTTTTTTATTCCGGGGCCTTCACCATCAGTTCGTCGTCATGAGTTAATGAAGGTTCACGGATTTAACTCAATCTTTTGAATATTTTCTTCCGTATTATATAAAGTTTCAATGTGATACATGTATTGCAATTGTTTTTGGTTTTATTTTATATTAGTCAAGGTTGGAAGATTTATATTTAAATTGTCTATCAAATTGTCGTAAAATAATTTCAAAAAGTTATGAGACTATTCCTATTTTCAGCGATTTTTTTTTATAACCGTTGATAATATACCAAATGAGTTTATAACATTTTTACCTGACGCCCATTGTGAGGTTAGAGCTATTGCAGTGTGTTTCAAGTACAGGTTCGTTTTAAAATTTTAAGAAAAGGCTCTCTTTTGTAACGTACTTACTAACAACAGGTTTCCTAAATGTCTAATGTCTGTAAAAAAAAGTAAGAATCGGATGATTATCCCGACGTTTCACCTCTTGAATCCCAGTTGAACCTCTTGAATCCCATCACTGCTTTTAAGTGATTGTAGTAAGTAAACTGCGGTGGGAGGTACATCATGTATAAGCCTTTATGTTTATTCCCGTGATTGTTAATATTGACAATGCCTCCGAGTTTACATGGCCGACTTAATTTCAATGGGCTGAGGTTGTGTTAAGTAAAGTGCGCTGCTCAGGGTTGGAAGCTACGGAAGACGCAGCGTCTAACAAAGCAATCAACGTAATTTGTGGGGGTTGACAGTCGACTTTTAAAAGAAAATGTGTTTTACAAATTTGGACATTTCTAAGCGTCAATTTATTGCCGTAATCGCGGATTAAAATGATTTACGTGGTGCCGATACAGTACAATTTCGTCAAGAAGCCAAAACTCTTTTCTTACCTGTTCAAACTGCTCGCCGTACGGAATCATAGCGCCGTAGGAAATCCCGCGAGGGTGGCCTATCCACCATCTATAAATCCGAGAGTCACATTATTTCATTTTACATGTACTAATTGACACAAACGTAAATTTAAGATAAAAATGGGAAAAGATTTTAAATTTATCTAAGAGCATGGTTTATTTCGTTTGTTCTATCTCGTCGCATGTTGCAAAGTGGGGATTGTAACGTAGCAGTTGATTTTTACACGAGGTAAACTCTACTAATTATGGGTCCCATTTGAAAAAATGGGACACATATTGTTTTTGTCCGTTTTTTTTTCGTTTTTTTTTTTTTTTCGTTAAACGCTTGACAGGCATGGCATGTCGCCCCGACATCTATCAGAAGGGATAATGGAATCGCAATGAGACTTCGCCATTTGTTAGACAACATGGTCTAGATGAACAGAAACCAACATTTTGGGAGATAAAACCAGGGGAATTCTGCTGGGACTTTAAAAACCAAAACGCTATTTTATTCTAAAAAAATAGCTATTTTGGGCATAGCGCTTGAACGACAGCTCCAATTTGAATCAGATTTGGTGAAATGTAAGTGCTTTAGTCACCGATTTAACACTTGGAAGAAATAAAAAATTTACCTAGGGAAATACCCTAAACAATAAGATTTTGTTCTCAAATCATGATTGTGACAAGCACGCCATGTCGCCCCGACATCTATCAGAAGAAATAATGGAATCGCAATGAGACTTCGCCATTTGTTAGACAACATGGTCTAGATATACAGAAACCAAAATGTTGGGTGATAATTCCAAGGGAATTCCCCTGGGACGTTACAAACCAAAACGGTTTTTTTTTCTAAAAAATGTGACTTTTTTTGGACATAGCGCTTGAACGGATGTTACAATTTAAATCAGATTTTCTGGAATATAAGTACATTAGGCACTGATTTAACAGTTAAACGAAATAAAAAAATTACCTAGGGAAATACCCTAAAAAATAAGATTTTGTTCTCAAATCATGATTGTGAAAGTCATGCCATATCGCCACGACATCTACCAGAAGGACTAATGAAATCGCAATAAAAATTGAACATTTTTTAGACAACATTGTATAGATATGCAAAAAACCAAAATTTTGGGTGATAAATTCAGGGGAATTCCCCTGGGACGTTAAAAACCAAAACAGAATTTTTTCTAAAGAATTAGCTTTTTGGGGGCATAGCGCTTGAACGGCTGCTCTAATTTGAATCAGATTTTCTGGAATGTAAGTGCATTAGTCACTGATTTAACACTTAGAAGAAATAAAAAAAGTACTTAGGGAACTACCCTAAAAATAAGATTTTGTTCTCAAATCATGATTGTGACAAGCATACCATGTCGCCCCGACATCTACCAAAAGGAGTAATGAAATCGCAATGAAAATTTGACATTTGTAAGAGAACATAATCTAGATACGAAGAAACCCAAATTTTGGGTAAAGAATCAAGGGGAATTCCCCTGAGACGTTAAAATCCAAAAGGTTTTTTTTTCCAATAAATTAGCTTTTTGGGACATATAGCGCTTGAACGGCTGCTCTAATTTTGATCAGATTTGGCGAAATGTTGGACTATTAGACACTTTGTGCCAATTAAAAGAAAGAAAACATTTACATAGGGTAATTACGTTAAAAACGACGATATGTTCCTGAATTATGATTGTGACAGGCATGCCATATCGCACTGACAAATCAGACAAGGAGTCGACAAATCAGATTAAAACTTTAAGAATTGTTACATAACATGACCCACATATGTAAAAACAGAAACTTATCTACTAAACCTAGGGGAATTCCCTGAAACCATTAAAAACTAAATCGGGCTGTTTTGGCAATTTAGCTTCATTTCACTTCAGCGCTTGAAAAGAAGGTTTAATTTAAGACATTTGTGGTGAAAATGTTCGTAAATTTAAGACGTTTATTCATTTTTAACTACAAATGGAAAAGAAGTTTGGTTTGATAACTCTGGGACCCATGCGTTTATGCTTGCAGAAACAAACTACATATACTCGGTATATTGTGGTTAGGGACCCTGTAGCATGAGTATATGGCCTAACATGTGGTTTACAAATAGTGGTGGTTAAACACGTGGTTGACACTCTCTAGTTTATAAAATGTCTTTCAAAAATGAAACGACAATAACATCGCATTTGGTTTCACACAAGTTAATAATAAGGTCTCGATTGTGCGCAATGTCTGCATTGTATTGTACGTGATGTCAAATGCATCATCTAAACTGGCAAACCGGTTAGTCTGACGGTTTAGTGCGTCGCCCTTTAACCGAAAGTTTGCAGATTCGAAACTAAAAGGGAAAAGCAATAGGCGTTGTTACACGGGCATTCGTCAGATCACCTTGCGCCCATCGACGGCTTACCCGAGCTATTGTGGTGTGTTGTGTATGATTCACACGTCCTTTAATTTAAATAAACCGATTAATCTGATTGGTTCGGCAATCTTTGTTGAAGTCCCTCTTTAAGGACACAACCGACTTGCTAGCAATAAGTTTGGAACCAGAAACCATTCAGTTAAAAAGAGACGCATCAACCCACCAAGCTAATCGGTCGACAAATTGTGTTAAACAAACAACGTTCAATCGAATTCGTGTATTACGTAAGACCGGCGAAACTCTCCAAACAAATAAAATGCGAAAAAATCGAATGTAAATTTGTTTAACTTTTGTCATTAAACTATCTACATGGTTACAGAATGAAGTATTAAGAGCAAGCAATGGGGCACCGGCATACGCAAAATGGGCGTATGGACCTCCAGGCCCATCAGATGACCATTATGTCATATGGTCCGTGGTCACTAAGACGTCAGCTAACCCGTTCGACAGTGGATACTAGCTCGACGACGGCTCTTATGATGCTGGATTCCCGCTTTGCACTAAATATGTCGGATAGATGGGAGATATGTTCATAACTTCATATTTTATCATACAACATTGACATTGTCACACGCATGTTATATACCAAGTTTTATTACCCTACGTTGTCCTGACACTATAGCTTCGCCTCAATAAATCGTTTAAACATTACCAACACGAGTTTTGGTTTTATTAGTTTTTTTTTGTTTCCACGATGAAAACACGCAACAGGGAATTCTATTTAAAAAATTAATATAAAAAAGACGGCAAAACTTCTTGCTTTTAAACTACAGTTTTCGTTCAATAGGATAGGATGATAGAATATTCATGTTTATCCCCGTGAATGGAAAAATCAAGGACGTTAACTCACGATCAATCGTCAGATTATCTTGCGCCCACCGTCGGGTTACCTGAGCTATTACAGTGTGTTGTGTATAATTCACACGTTCCTTTAATTTGATAGCACCTATTAATCCGCTGGGTTAATGCACTGTCCTTTAGTTGCCTTGACCACGGACACAACCGACTAGCTACCGCCCAGTGTGGTCCTGCAACCTTTCGGCTGAAATCTGACGCACTAACCCAACTAGACAAATCTGATGGACAACCTATTAAACTAATGTGCAAGACAACGTTTATTAAGTTCTTTGTTG
Source organism: Ciona savignyi (assembly GCA_000149265.1). Taxonomy (NCBI): domain Eukaryota; kingdom Metazoa; phylum Chordata; class Ascidiacea; order Phlebobranchia; family Cionidae; genus Ciona; species Ciona savignyi. The sequence goes on along the minus strand of CH002143.1, from coordinate 196,265 downwards.
AAGGACACAACATGCTGCCAGGGACTGGTTTCGAAACCGCAGTCTTAAGGTTAATGTTTCAACGCGCCATGAACGAGCTAAACGGAAGGCCAAATATGATGCAACCGACTCCATGTTTTAAGAAAAGGAGTTAAGTAGGTGTCCAAGCAAATATTCTCTCCATTTCACCAAAGCAAAATTAAAGGCTGACAATCTTGAAAGGCCTTGCATAAAAGCCCTTTGGCTTTTCATTCGAAACATTATGTGATTGAATTTAGTCGATTGTGTACTTGGCCGCCATATGTTGGTACAAAACTTTAAATTTAACTCCTCTAAAGCGACCACACGTGCCCAAAAATGTGCCTTTGTCACTAAATAATAATTTTAAGTTTATTTTGGGATCAAAACAATAAGATTACATGAGCGCGTACACACACATGAAAAAAATTGTGGCAAACAGAACTGAATTTTATAAGATAAACTTTAAAACTAACGGTTGTTTAAAATCATTTTGCAAATAAATAATGGCATTAAGTAACCATTTAGTAAAAAAGGCAGACGTTTTGGCTGCATATGACGACAAATTGTTTCAAAGCATAATTCGCCAGCACGACCACCCCGCTAACGCGACCGCTTGACGACGGTCCCATAGGTGGTCAGGTAAGCGGGGTTCCACTGTACTACAATAGCTATGATAACCCAACGGTGTGCGCGAGGTGATCTGGTGGTTTAATATAGCCCCAATAAGTTTTTCATTCACGATTATAAACAGTAATATCAAATTTATTTAATAACAATTAGAATCTTCGCAAAAGACATCTCATGACGTAGCTTCCGGTTACATGAGTCATCTCGCACCACGAGCGCGGAGCGAGTATCCGGTTAGACGGACCAACTTCTACTGGTAGATAAAGAAATAAGATTGAAACACAGTTTATGCGAAGAAAGAAACTAGTTTGTTTGGTGTCTGCAAAGAATAAACTTAACTTGCTATACTTTTTGCAAAATAAAAAATCAGTTTGGCTGTACTTTCTTTCTTGCTTGGTGTAGTTAGTTTAAATACCCGATAAATACGAAGTTGTATAAGGAGAAATGAGGAGTTTATATCCGCGCTTGTTCGTATTGCTTGCTGTGTTAATCGTTGTAGAAGCTCATCCTCGTAAGTGCATGGTCTTTTTAACGTTGTTAATGGGGGGGAGGTGATTAAATAGCTTGGTGGAATGGTGCGTCGTTTTTTATCAGAAGGATTGCAGGTTCAAAATTGATAGCTAGTCAGTTATGTTTTTAGGCAGAGCAATAAGCAGATATCGCGTGGAACCCAGTAGATCAATGTGTTCTTTTAAAACGGAATGAACGTCTTAATAACACACATCACACTGTCATAACTCCGGTAACCCGAAGACGGGCGCGAGGTAATCGGTTGAATGCCCGTGTGTTAACCCCTTGGTTTTCCCATTAACAAGAGTGAAATAGAAAGGCCCTAGGTTTCAAATTTTTAATTTTGAACCTACAATTCCCAATGTAACTTGTAAGCATCAGTGTTGTTAACTTGCTTATTACTTGTACTTGTAAACGAATTAACTAAATTTGACGTAGTGTGGGTGCGTAAACGAATTAACTAAATTTGACGTAGTGTGGGTGCGTTTGTGGCGGGCGTTTAATAACCAAACGAGATGTAAGGTTTACATTTTGTGACAGATTTACGAGTATGTTATCTACCCATCTACCAATTGTCATCTACAAACTAAAAGAAATCGTCGATTTAGGTATATCCAAGCTGTTTCATGTCAACCGAAAGCGAACATATTGATAATTTGACGTGGTGTGGGTGCGTTCATGGCGCGCGTTTGAAAACCAAACGAGATATAAGGTTTATTTTTTGGGACCAAATTTATAAATGTGTTATCCACCTATCTACCAATTTTCATGTACTTACTAAAATAAATCGTCGATTTAGATATATCCAAGCTGTTTCATGTCAACCCAAACCGAACATATTGATAATTTGACGTATAGTGTGGGTGCGTGAATGGCGCGCGTTTGAAAACCAAACAAGATATAAGGTTTATTTTTTGGAAGCAAATTTATAAATGTGTTATCCACCCATTTACCAATTTTCATGTACTTACTATAACAAATCGTCGATTTAGGTATATCCAATCTGTTTCATTTCAACCCAAAGAGAAAATACTTATAATATGACGTAGAGTGGGTGTGTTCGTGGCGCGCGTTTGAAAACCAAACGGGATATAAGGTTTATTTTTTGGGAGAAATTTTATAAATGTGTTATCCACCCATCTACCGATTTTCATGTATTTACTATAACAAATCGTCGATTTAGGTATATCCAAGCTGTTTCATTTTAACCCAAAGCGAACATATTGATAATTTGACGTAGTGTGGGTGCGTTTGTGGCGCGCGTTTAAAAACCAAACGAGATATAAGGTTTATTTTTTGTGACAGATTTACGAGTATGTTATCTACCCATCTACCAATTTTTATATACAAACTAAAAGAAATCGTCGATTTAGGTATATCCAAGCTGTTTCATGTCAACCCAAAGCGAACATATTGATAATTTGACGTGGTGTGGGTGCGTTCATGGCGCGCGTTTGAAAACCAAACAAGATATAAGGTTTATTTTTTGGGGCCAAATTTATAAATGTGTTATCCACCCATCTACCGATTTTTATATACTTACTATAACAAATCGTCGATTTAGGTATGTCCAAGCTGTTTCATTTCAATCCAAAGCGAACATATTGATAATTTGACGTAGTGTGGGTGCGTTTGTGGCGCGCGTTTAAAAACCAAACGAGATATAAGGTTTATATTTTTTGAGCAAATTTACGAGTATGTAATCTACCAATTTTCATTCTACTAACTATAAGAAAATCGTCGATTTAGGTATATCCAAGCTGTTTCACGTCAACCCAAACCGAACATATTGATAATATGACGTTTAGTGTGAGTGCGTTCATGGCGCGCGTTTGAAAACTAAAGAAGATATAAGGTTTATCTTTTGGGAGTAAATTTATAAATGTGTTATCCACTTATCTACCAATTTTCATGTACTTACTACAATAAATCGTCGATTTAGGTATATCAAGGCTGTTTCATGTCAACCCAAACCGAACATATTGATAATTTGACGTATAGTGTGGGTGCGTTCATGGCGCGCGTTTGAAAACCAAAAAAGATATAAGGTTTATTTTTTGGGAGCAAATTTATAAATGTGTTATCCACTCATCTACCAATTTTCATGTACTTACTGTAACAAATCGTCGATTTAGGTATATCCAAGCTGTTTCATTTCAACCCAAAGCGAACATATTGATAATTTGACGTAGTGTGGGTGAGTGAATGGCGCGCGTTTGAAAACCAAACGAGATATAAGGTTTATTTTTTGGGAGCAAGTTTATAAATCTGTTATTCACCCATCTACCTATTTCCCAGTACTTACTATAACAAATCGTATATTTAGCTATATCCAAGCTGTTTCATTTCAACCCAAACCGAACATATTGATAATTTGACGTATAGTGTTGGTGCGTTCATGGCGTGCGTTTGAAAACCAAACAAGATATAAGGTTTATTTTTGGGAGTGAATTTATAATTGTGTTATCCACCTATCTACCAATTTTCATGTACTTACTACAATAAATCGTCGATTTAGGTATATTCAAGCTGTTTCATGTCAACCCAAACCGAACATATTGATAATTTGACGTATAGTGTGGGTGCGTTTGTGGCGCGCGTTTAAAAACCAAACAAGCTATAAGGTTTATTTTTTGAGGGCAAATTTATAAATGTGTTATCCATCCATCTACCTTTTTTCATGTACTTACTATAACAAATCGTCGATTTAGGTATATCCAAGCTGTTTCATTTCAACCCAAACCGAACATATTGATAATTTGACGTGGTGTGGGTGCGTGAATGACGCGCGTTTGAAAACCAAACCAAGAATAAGGTTTATTTTTTGAGAACAAATTTAATGTCAATCTAAGCTAAACTCATTTTTATGACTAGCTGTTTTAATGTTGATCGGTTGCACACATTTATATCACTCTTTAATTACATTTCTTTCTATTACCGCCCGTGAAAAGTTCTAATCAATGTGTTATTTACAATATTGTAGGTTAATACATTTAGTATTTATTTAAATAAAAAAAAATCTTAGTATAACAAGGCCCAACCACCATTTATTAACTGCACGCGCAATATCTTTGACTCGAAATTGTTGTGGTATGTGAGAGTTGAAAAAGCTAACCTTTTTCTTTAAGTACATTAAGCAATCGTGGCCTAAGCGTTTATGTAAAGATTTTTGGCCCTGGTGCACCAGTAGGAGACGCGCTTATCTTTTTGAGGACTCGTGCGAACGCGGTCAGCTCACGATAATAATAACGGAGAATAAACTGTTATTTCTTTAATATAAATCGTGAGGTCTCTAACAATTCAAGCCAAAAAGTAAACCTTGTTTCTAAACTTCGGGTGTGCACACCACACGCATGTCGCGCAACTAAAAGTTCCCCATTTAAAAGATCCCTGATTTATTGTTGTTTACAAGAATTTGTTCTTCGAAATAATTAATCAGATCACCGCTGCTTAATGCGTAATTGGATCGATGCCCGTCCTAACTAAATTCATATAAATAAAACGCTATTTAATATTTTTTAAATAAATGGATCAAATACATTATCTTAGTATAAAAGGTTCAACTATATTTATTAACTGCACACGCAATCTTTTTCAACCGAAATTGTTGTGGTATTGCGTCAGCTAAATTACTCATATAATCATAAAACTTGGAAAAGTGCCCAAAATTCACTTAAGAAACACAATTTTTGTTTCTAGAAACGAAAATTTTGTTTCCAGAAACGAAAATTTTAGCCGAGAAACGAAAATTTCGTTTCTAGAAACGAAAATTTTGTTTCTAGGAGCGATAACAAAAAAAAATTCGTTTTTATGTTATTTTACGACAGTTTGTTCATTTATATTTACCTGTCACTTATCTCTAAACTTAATCTAAATTATTTAATATTTATGGGTAATTGTATTCCTATTTATCGATTGTATACATTTAAATCACTCTATAATGCCATTTGTTTCTTTTACCGCCCTTGAAAAATACTAATCAGTGTGTTATTTTCAATATGGTAGGCTTATACATTATTTATTTTTAAATGAATATAACAAATACAGTATTGTGCATATGCTTAAGCTGTATTTAACTTCTTTTCATTGACCGGTATATTTATTTTAACCAAGAGTTTTTTTTAGAAACGATTATTTTGTTTTCAGAAATAAATTTTCCAAGGTATCGCATTTTGTGCTCACCGTCATCATCTAGTGGTAGAAACGAAATAAAGAAACAAAATTTATGTTTCTAAAAAAAAATTTGTTTCCAGAAACAAAAATCGCAAATTAGAAACGAAAATCGGCTTTTAGAAACGAAATCAGAAACGAAATTTTGTAAATGCATGCAAAAGGATAGGCGCTACCGTTCCCATTTACAACAACGAAGTACTTATATATAAATAAGCTCGCGCCATCTAAAGGAATC